>OZ014441.1:13427288-13532539 GCA_963966035.1 Acleris laterana | reverse complement strand
CGACATCTGTTAAGTACGGGCACGTTATGTAGAACTATTAAACGAAAAAGTGGTGATCTTGTTTGCCGCGCTTTAAGTTTCGCCCGGAAAAAGTTTTGGTCAGTCGGAGCAGTGAAAAAGGATGTTTGATGACTTGGTGTATTCATAATTTTTTTATATTAAGGATTATCAATATGCTCGATACTTGAAGTGATGACGATTAAAAGTGTTGAATATTGAAAGTTGACGCTTTTCTGGACAATGAAATGTAAGTTATAATTAATTTGATCACGGTTGGAAATTACAATAAAAAAAGTTAAGTAGTGAATTTGTATAAAACTCTTAATAGGGGTACCGGCCGTTGGTCAAATCGGTGCTTCTATTTGACACAAAATTCAATGAAAAAAAAATGGCGTTGAAGTCGACACCTCAAATTCAGACAGACATCTACCTTATTATTTTATGATATTACGAAATGCAATCTTAGGGCGGCAGACTACTTATTCGTCCGATTGTATCTACTTTTAAAGAATTCGGATATACCTATGGCTATTGTCCATTCTTTTTTCTTTATTTCTAAAGAAAAAAAAATGACTATAGGACTATTTATATGTTTATATTCCGACTAACAAAAATGAATTGCACACTTCCATTGTCTATCCATGATGAGACGATCCGGTTAGCAAGAATGTCATAAAGCAAAAACATGTATTCAAGTATGTAAGGCTTTACAGCCTCGTCTTGTCGCGCGTCGGGACGCCGCACGCGCGCGTCGGCGTTGGGCCCGAGGCATGCACCTCTCATGGCCTACTTTAACAATATTTTCTGCAATTTTCTAAAAATCTTTAGCCATAAGTATTTTATACGGCTAACAAGATCTAGTACCAGCAAATTTTTATGATAAGAAAACCTCGAAAATGTAGAAAATTTATTTGCTATCTTGTGGTCAGTTTCGCGTAGGTAAAGGAGGATTTTTCATACAATTTACATAAACAAATCAATTCATTTTTTATTTTTAAATATATTTTAAAAACGTCCTTTTTCCCATTGTCGTTACAATTGAAGGATAGAAGTTGGATGGATCGATGGATTCTCTGTTTATGCACCAATCCTTACGAAGTCTCTCGTGAACATTTTACCAAAAAAAATCCGCAATTTCATCTTTTTTTATACCTTGGAAAAGGTAAACGAGTAGACAGGCCACCTGACGGTAAGTGGGATCTAATATCATAAGCATTTGAAATCTCAAGACTACGATCCTCATCTCTCAAGACACTTCAGAAATGACAGTATTATACGACTTGATCGTGTCTTCAGGGCATCTTAGTCAAAGGGGCCTTTATAAGATGCATAACGCAAAATTTAACGATTGTCGAAAACTGACTAAAGGCTGCCGACGCGTTAGATCGTCAGCTTAAAACAATCCCATACATTGCTGGGTTCACAAATGGTTTACCAAATCAACATTTGACAAACTACATCGTTTTACATAAAGAGACTTGCCGCATTGTTTTATATTTTTTGTGGTCAAAAGTCTAACCTAACCTAATCTAACTTATTTCATAAGTCCATGTAACCTTTGTGATATATAATGATTTAAGCAAAAACACGTTTTTGCGAAATGAAAGTTTGTAAAATGATATAGCTTGTCAAATGAAGATTTGGTCAAAAGGCAGGGTACCATTTTGTTGGTTTTCAAAAATCGCTAACGTTATGCATGTTGGTTAGGCTCGAAGATCAGTTTCATGATGGAATGTCTCTATGATAGTCAATTTACCGGTTGTCGTATCCCCACACCCGGAACGCAACCATACAAGATCCATATTCGACATGGTCCAAGCGATATTGAGGTCGGTTAGTTTCAGTATCGTTATACTCGTATTATCTCGTTCTTCTCCTGTTTAGTAAATGATACGATTGAGACAAAGCATTAAAATTAAATATAAATACACGTTAGACTTATTAGTATTGTTTTTGACATGGTATCTATTGTTTTTAACTCGGCCACTATTAGGTACTGTCAAGTAAATAAGAGCTATGAAAACGTTGACAATACGATTATCATGTCCAAAGCAATATGGTTTTATTTAAATAAAGACTTATTCGTCATTGTCTGAATTAAAGTTTTGTCCATTTCCTATTCCCTTTCGTAGCAAAGAAGGGTTTCGCGCAGGATCCGTCCAGACCACGGTCTTATCGTTTAACTTTGTGTTCCGGTGTAGGAATAAGTCAACTGGCAAAATGGCTAGCATAAAGGAGTTCCATTTTAGTTATCAGAGTCGGCAGCGCGTTTGCAGTCTTACG
Source organism: Acleris laterana (assembly GCA_963966035.1). NCBI lineage: Eukaryota > Metazoa > Arthropoda > Insecta > Lepidoptera > Tortricidae > Acleris > Acleris laterana. The sequence continues at coordinate 13,530,256 of OZ014441.1, read as the reverse complement.
ATTGTAGTCCTGAGATATCAAATGTTTACAGGCCTCAAAGCCCTCTTACCATCAGGTCGCCTGTGTGCTCGTTTGCCTTCACTGTGACATAAAAAAAACAAGGCCAAGTGCGAGTTGTACTCGTGCACGAAGGGTTTCGTACCATTATCAAAATTAGTAAAAAACTGCAAAAAAGCACGTTTGTTATATGCCTCCCCGCCCCCTTAAATATTTATTTAATTATTTATTTTGAAGTGAATATACAACTAAATAATCTGTGAATATTTCAAGCGTCTACTTGTTACCGTTATTAATATCGAGCATGAAACGCCAAAAGTTTGTTGTATGGGAGTGGCACCCCATTTTTTTTTTTTTCTGTTTTTAGTATTTGTTGTTATAGCGGCAACAGTAATACATCATCTGGGAATATTTCAACTGTCTAGCTATCACGGTACACGAGGTTCAGCCGGGTGACAGACAGACAGACGGACGGACAGTGGAGTCCCTTTGGGTACGGAACCCTAAAAAAGTAGGTACGAGTACAATAGCATAACGATGAAGAAACCGGTCAAAAACAATATAATTTTAATATAGACAGGTTTCGCAGCTTTGCTACAGGCAAGGTATGGTCACTAGCTATGTCCCTTTTTAGTAAATCTGTTTACCTATATGTCAGTTATAAATCAACCTTTTATGAGAAGTACAGGACTAATGCATTTTAAGAGACCACCCTGGGTCACAGCGTGTGCCACTCCATAATTTTTTATTCGTCATAAATTGTTTTTGTTCTTCAAACACCATTTAAATGCTTATTGAACGTTAATTTTAACGGGGATACTCAAACGGTTGATGTTGTGATTAAATATTTAAAGTGTTTTTAGGTGGTCGTATATTTTACAAAGGTTCAATAAAATGCAGTTAAACTCAAGTGCAAGATCTATACCAATAAGGTAAATACAGAAATTTAAACTATGTTTGCAATCCATTGAAGCATTTGTTTTGATTAGGTACTTAACTAATTTCTAAAGCCAAATTTTCGAATAAGTATCATTTTTTTTTTTAGTTTGTTTATTTTGATACTTGACTGGTAGTTTATCATATATCATAATTATGCCACACCACCATATATTATTGCAGTGTTTTTAAGCAATATGTAATAAACGGATACCTATTATTTTATCGACACACCTTTCAACGAATGAGTCATTACATTCATTACGCAGAATTTTCATTTTATAACGAATCTAACCTAACCTAAACTAACGTAATGAATGTTTAACCGATGAAAATTTCGATTAAATTACATTCGAAGAAATGATACAATGATTGAAGTGAAATTCGATAGAATTGGTTATCGTAATTAACAACGGATTAGTATCTATGTCAAGTTTCAGTTTACTGCCTAAATAATACTGGCTCACGGTAAAACGCGTATAACTAGAAATGAACTGACACCGACATTATTAGTGATTCCTTCTTCCAATATTCATAATTAAGATGATTACCGTTACACGGGGTGAGTAGGGACACAACCTAAAATGAAGAATATGGTACTATTTATAAGACTGAAACTATTTCCAATAGACGTAACGTTATTGTCTATTTAATACTTGTTCTTATTTGTAACAAGACTTATTTTAGGTTGTGTCCATACTCACCCCTTAATCCCTACTCACCCTGCTTTACGCTACTACATGTGATAGTTGTATGTATAGCTATTGCTGCTATATCTATCTTGCGCGTTCATTTTTAAACACAATAATTTAAATGGATCTTCACCAAATATTTATCTTGTGGTTACATCGTTCTCATGAATCTGTTATAATGTATCCTGTGGGTGTCTCATTGTTTCGCCGATAATTTATTTCTTTGAATGTATCAAAACCAAATTTCATTTCATCGAAAGTTATTCTTTGCTGAGGGTTTGTTATATTCAGGTTATATTAATAACCGTAAAATCATACAACTATGGTCCTAGCCTGAAACAATAGTCCACATTTCCTCATTATATTTTTCTAAAATACGGAACCCCAAGATACCTAATTGCTATTATTACTGGGAGTCTATACTGTTTGGCCTAAAATCGTTGGCCCCAAACTATCTAGCTATAGCTAGCTATAGCGATTTTTTTAGAATTATGTAATGAGCAAAATTAGACCATTGTTGCAGGCTAAGTATGTTGGGGTTAGACTTATGACAATTTAAATCAAATGAAATTGCTATGTAAGTAAGGCTTGTTTTTTTACAGAATGTTCTTTTAATATTACACAACATAAAATGCACCGTTTAATATCATATACGAGTATGGCCGCAAGGACCCGAGCGGTATTTGCCCAGCACAAGATAGTGTACCTAGCAGCTATTCTCTTGATCTCATCTCGGCACATATTTGCGGATGAAGTTAGTAATATGAGTAGTCCGATCTTCCCGCACTTAAGGGCACTTGTTATCTAAGTTGGGAGAGTGCTTCGTTCTGCGGCCGCAACTTGCCCGTCTATTGCATTAGCTGCAAATTAGATATAAGACAGAACAAGCTCATCCAATGAGCGAAAACGAGACGCAAATATTTCATTATTCTCGAAACAAGGCAAATTGAGTCCACTTAATTTTCATACTAATACTATTTTTCTGCTGTTTGATTTATTATTATCCCATTTTACTTCGCTTTCCGCCGACAATTTCAAGTATAAATTTAATGTACAGAGCGTTTAGACCGGCCTACCTACTATTTAATTTACTTATAAAGGGCAAACATTCCTTCATTTTAGGAGGGAAGGCATGGGCATGGGTTTATTCGCGGGCCACTACTAATTGAGTTATAGAAGCAGGCGGAATATTTCACTTATTTTACAATCAAAATTATTTGAGATGCCGTGTAAATTAAGGTAGCTATGGTAGGCACACAATCTAGTGTAATATTCACTTCAAAATTAACCAACTTGAAATTTAAAATGTCAATCGTAACTTTACCTACATCTATAGTACTTTATACAAAAACCATTAAAAATGGTCTTTCGGTAAATAACATAGAAGGCCAATACCGTATTAGAGGTGAACAAGCTGGCAGAGATTAAAGAAAAGTGGCAATTAGGTACTCCCTCGACAAGAGCATAGTTGAACTAAAATAATGATGTATCCCCATCATCATCCAGCAACTGCATCGTCACGAGCACGACACGCTAAGGCCTCATTGAGACGAAAGGCGTTAAAATGAGCAACCGCAAACGAACGAAATAAAACTCATTCACACGAGAAGAAAACTATCAAATGAAGTGTAAATGCATTGAATCGGAACAATTCATACAATGCAGAATAAACGTTGGCATATCATTTCGTACAAAATATGGGACACGGTGCGAGGCGCTCAGCGCTGCGCTCTTTGTGACGCTCCTTTTGTTCGCTGATCTAGTCGCGGCTGCGAGCAGATGCAGTTTGTTTTCCATTTACGCATTTTATGTTTCAGTACTAACGTAACCACTTCGTTATTACTGCCCCCGTACGTGGAATTTTATAATTTACTCGAAAATCCACCCCACTACTTTATACTGTACACAAATCCATTTGCGTGGTGAGTGCGAGTATTTGTTCTACATTCTCTACGGATTAAAGTATTTGTTTATCTATACAGGGTGTTAACGGGGTCGTGATACAAGTGATCACCTCTGTGTTCTGCCCGCGAATATGAGCAACTTTCCCTATGGAACCAGCTTGGAAATCGGGAAAAAAAAATCAGCTGCTTCATACATTTTGGTCGAGTACCTACCCCTGTTCTTGTTCTATGAAACAGCTGATTTTTTTTCCCGATTTCCAAGCTGGTTCCATAGGGAAAGTTGCTCATATTCGCTGGCAGAACACAGAGGTGATCACTTGTATCACGACCCCGTTAACACCCTGTATATGTATGGCTATCGTTGTCTAGTGCCTATAGAACAGCCGACCTTCTAAGTAGCTGCACACGTTTGTACCTTGTGGTTATAGTGCCTTAGTGCCTTTGACAGATTAATGCCGTGGTTCAAACATGACGTGAAAGTGACAAAGCCCTAATGTGTGCAGCTACGGATACGGCGGACCGTACAAGCCTAATGTCGAATTTCACCAACCACTTAACAGACGATTAGAGGGTTAACAGCTGTCAAAATGTATAGACTAACATTGATTAACGTTTAATATCTTTTGGTGAAATTGGTACTTAAGCTTAGTTTTAGACTCAGTATGTTTTTTGTGACATTGTGTTTAAAACCGGCTGAATACTTGAAAGAAGATACTGCTATTATAATACTTTTCCAAAGTATTATGCATGAATTTGACAAGTCGGATGAATAAAGCTTTTGATATGGAGGTCTTGTAACTTTTTGAATCAAAAGTTCCCAACGTGATTATTTTGCGTTCTAAGAATAGGGAGTTGTATTGTCTGGCGCCCGCATGGGACATCGCTTTCTTATACTTTAAAGATCACAAAACTTTCGGAGAAAACTCTCTACTTCCTTTGAAATACTTCAGATGGGATAAGGAAGGCTACTTATCTTAAATAGGAACCCCATTATCAAGCTCATAAATAAGAGTAGGAGGCCGATTCCCAATGTTCCGACGACAATATCTCTTCAACCATAAAACCTAGGAAACTGAAATTTAGTGGACGTAGGGACCTTGCCCAGGACAGTGCAGTATGTTAGCGAGTGGAATGTCCCACCGGGTCGAGTTACTACATAAACTCGTCCAGAGAGAATAGCATTAATGTTTAAAAGGGAAAGATTGTCACTGATCTCTTTGTAGACAGCCGAAGATAAATTTGCATTCGCAATAGAATTCGTGATTCTGGTAAATGTTAGCTTTTTTTAAAATGTAAATTGTAAAATAACTTAATGGAATTGGATTCGTGAAATAGTTATTAAAGCTAAACTAACATTAATATTGTAAACTAAAACTACATATTTAAGACTAAGGCAAATTACTATTAAATTAGGTTATTCTGTTTAGTTTTAAGGAAATTGGATTCGTGAAATAATTATTAAAGCTAAACTAACATTCATATTGTAAACTAAAACTACGAGTACATATTTAGGACTAAGGCAAATTAAGTACTATTAAGTTAGGTTATTCTGTTTAATTTTAAGCGTTGGAAATGAGTCGCGAATGAAACCGAAATAATTAAACTTATTTAAAGTAGTATATGAAATTAAACCCAGGCTTTTCTTTGTAATTGAAAGTTAGACTTTTGTCCTTTTATCAAAAAGTTTCTTTCCGTACTTTAATTAATCCTTTTATTCAAGTTAGTTAATTGTTGAACTAATTACCTCTTTTTTGACGGCCAAATATATTTTTGTCACTAAGTACTTTAGCTAAGTATTTAGGTACCTATAGGTAAATAAAGTTTCATAAAGCAATTATTAGTATTCCCTTCCGCCATAAAAAAGCAATATTCACAAGTTTCCTGTGCTGAATGCCACTATTTAACAATACAGAGAGATCTGCAGGAAACTGCTGACAAATGGCTATTAGCTGAGAAACGGTGTCGCAGCTTCCTTCGCCGAGAGGAAGTAGATAATAACTATAACCTGAACGGCAATAACGCGGAAACACGCTCGAGCGCGGATGTCCTCCATCCCGCTAATATAACCTCGCTGAAAAAAATAATGAAAGGGATCTTGTCTGAAATTCCCCAATATCTGGGATCAGGAGGGACAGACTAAATTGAAGGATTATACGTTTTGTCTGTGTCAATATGATAAGAGCTGGGAAAGACGGAGCCGGGCTCGATGCGAAATGCAAATAAAGGACAAAGAGAGCGTCGCGAAGATTGGTGAGCGCTGCGGCGACAGCTGTGGAGCGCCCGCAGTGCGCGGCAGCTGCTGGACGGAGCATTTGTCGAGCCGTTTACCTCCTCCTTTTTCTACACTAATAAATATCTAGTTATAGGTAAATTACTTGAGGGATACGGTGATTTGGCTTAGTAGTAAAACCAACACAGCAATAATTTTCAAACAAAATTGACGAACGCATACCATGGAGTTACGCTTACGATTCACATCAATTTGTACATGGTAAATTGGTAACACACATCTACGCCAACGTGAGCTCATGCGATTGAGCTAAAACATAGTGACATTTCGTTTCGACAACTGTAAAATATTTGATGCAATTGTTTTCTACCTCAACACCGGTATTTTGCAGCTTTGTCGAGATAAATTGGAAAACAAATAATGAACACGCTTTTGAAAATCCTCATCGTATCATTATTGAAATAGCAAGACCAAATATAGGCGCTTATCAAGATACGAAGAAAAAGAATGGGAGTGATGATAGCGATAAAATCAAAGAGCCAGGGGAGATCAAAGCTTTTTGTTCTCTGATACGTCGGTGGAAGCTGAATGGAAATATATTTGTACAATGGGGAAAATAAAACACGGCGTCTAAGTAGATACGTAGGTGTCACAGGCACGTAAATCTTACTGGCGGCGGCGCTTAAAACAGAGGCCTTTATTTATGGGATGCGTACCTAACAAACTTTAATAACAACTACCCTTTGAGTAGTCACTAGTTTCCGTTAAGTTGATAACTCGAAGGTGAATTGTTATTGAACTATGTGTGTGTGATAAGTTGTGTTTTCATTTGTAGTACAAAAACAAACCGTCTAATTTCAAGAAAATACTTTCGTTTATCAGAAAACACAATAATAGTAATGAGGGCGCCACTGTACATCCGGCGTACGCTCTCCGCAGCCTTAACTTTTTTCCCACTGAATAAAATTCAGCATTTCTCGGGGTTTTGGGTAACCCTTACGAGTTTCCTAGTTTCGGTTTGGATAACGCGAGGAAACTCTGAGCAAGTTCTCCTCTTCCTCCTCTCCTCTTCCTCGTTGTTTGCTGGGTAATTTCAATTGAAATCGGCTAAATAAAAAACAATATTTACCAAACATTGGTTATCTCAGTGCTCAGTGTTTAGTTACGAAATTTTTAACAAACACTATGAAATTTTCCTAGCTGACAGTTCCAATATTTCTTCCTGTCGCTATATTCTTTATTTAACACCAGCGCTCGCTTTACCCTCAATAAAATAGGCTTTTGAATACTCAATACTGGGTCATGTTTGCAGGCGTATCGCGTTACCAATGCATGAGTCCCGTTTGTGTACGAAATACCTACGTCAATCGCGGCGACCGCCGCGGGCACGCCCGCGACAACGGCAGTGCGTCAATCAGGATGCCTCTTAAAAATCACTACATTATCATCATCATCATCATCATCATCATCATCATCATCATCATCATCATCATCATCATTTTCATCATCATCATCACCATCATCATCTCATCACCATCATCATCATCATCATCATCATCATCATCATCATCATCATCGTCGTCGTCATTATCATCATGCCAGCTGAATCATGTCCATAGCTGAACATAGGCCTCCTATTTAAGTTAGTTTATTGCTGTCTAGTACCCATAGTACAAGCCTAGAGCTTAGTTTGGGACTAAGTCAATTTGTCTGAGATAGTTTCCTGATATTTATTTATTTATTTGTTGAAATTTTAGCGGCCGACGTTATTACGGTAGGTCAGTGAGGTTTTGTAAACGAGATCCGTAATAGCTCTAGCTAAAGGTTCGAAAATGAAGCTAAAGCCTTAAAAAAGCAACCACACGTGTCATTATCACAATCGAAACGGATTTTATTTCACCGTAAGTATTATTTGGAAAATAATATCATGCTCATTTTCACCACAATAGTGTAAACTATACCGTCCGTACTGGAAACTCTATGATAATATAACACAATATTATTATTCCCGTGTTTGTTTGACGAATGCCAGGAAAGTAAAGTCTTTGGTGTGACACTTACGTTTGTTATATCCTTATTCGTATTCGTCCTTAATAATGTTATGAATATAGAAGTGTGTTTGTTTGTTTGTTTGTACCTTCTTCACGGGTAAACCCCTCAAACGATCGAGGTGAAATTTGCTATAGAGATAAGAACCCAAAAACGAACATGAGATCCCCAGCGATAAACGACTTCAACCGCGGACAGAGCTGTATGTTTAGGCACCTTGTCGCAATAAAATATCAAAGTTGAGGGTGGTTTGAATTAAATATTTATATCAATAACTGCGACAAGGTAGGTACTAAAATGTAAAGCTACTTACGAGTTCGACCGCACTATGTTATAATTGTTCATTACGCTATTTTATATCTCAAAAAGTTAACTCGGTAAAATCATATTGGTTGCGCGCCATTACTGTCAAGTAAATAAGAGCCATCGTAACGTTGACAATTCGATAACAGTATGGTTTTAGCAAGCGAAATAGAGCCCCAGTATACTTTCACCGGCCAATAATAAATTTATAATATAATTGATTGATTGAAATTAAATTGAACAGGAAACATCGAGTTCATCAATTTATTAATAAACATCTTTCAAACTCGGACAAGGAAAAAAATTGTTTTAATGGAAACAAAGGTATCGTGTCGTGTTCCCGATAGCGGGGAAACTTTATTAATTTACGTAATCTTTACATTTATCTGCCCTCTTCGTAACAAATTAATTAAAATACAAGTCTCAAAGTCACAGATTTTCCTGCTACAAGAAAATCTTTGACCATTAACATGTTTTTAGGGCTCCGTACCTCAAAACGACAAAACGGAACCCTTATAGGATCACTTTATTGTCCGTCCGTGCGTCCATCTATCTGTCAAGACCCATTATCTCTGGAACTCTTGGAGGTATCGAGTTAAAATTAAAACATATACTTATTCAGGTCTACAATTCCTTGAAGGTGTGAAAAAAATCAATCTTCAAAGTTAATGTAAAAAAAAACGGCCGATCATACTGCAAAAAACGTACATTTCGAAACTCAAGGGAATGAAATTGATAGGATATTTTCAGTTGACCTATAACTATGAAATTTGGCAATTAATACCGCCTGTTACTACAAGTGTCGGGAAAAATCTGAAACTTTACATTTTAAATTCAATCACATAAAAACATGGAACAGCGGAATGCAAGGAGCAGCGGCCCAAATTTTGAGTTAACTGTGTCATCTGGGGTATCGTGTGAAAGGGCTTCAATGGCACAAGTTTAAACAAATTTTTAATTATGATTTCAATGTATAGTTTTCGATGACAAAGAATGAAAAAAGTACCTTCCACTTTTTAAGACACCCTGGGCGGGCGAGTTTGACTCGCACTCAACAAAGGGTTTTATTCTACTCAGTTAAACCCTATTACTGTTAGCAAATCATCGGGCGGGGATTTTATTTTAGAACGTGTATGATGTGATGACTTTGGTCGTAAACTTCACCGATGAATTCGACCAAAGTATAGGTAAGTACTTACCTTACTCTTACCTCGCGGGGCAACTTAAACTGCCCGCTTAATACTTCATCGACGAGTTGTAAAGCGAATTATTAAGAATAATACTCCCCCAATATTCATTACCAATACGAGGAGGTAGTCAGTAATGGTCTTTATCGGAGTGTTTGCTTCGGTGGGAATCACGTTTATGGCGCTGATTTCGGTGGTTTCGTGTTCATTCAAGTGTACACGGAAATTTCATGAAATATACTCTTAACTGAAACTGGCCAAGTGCGAGTCGGGCGTTGAATCGAACGTCGAACGCGAAGGGTTCCATACCATTCTGGTACCGTGTATTTTTTAAATAATATAATTTGTACGATTTGTGAATAACGGTAATAGAAATACAACCCGATGACAGACAGTCAGACAGACGGACACCGGAGGTTCTTAATAGTCTGTTGACATCCTTTGGTGTAGGGAACCCTAAAAATTAACAGCAAAGGTCTCTTAAGGGTATTTTGAATGAATAAATATGCATGAGGTTAACCGGTTGCTTCATTTCAAACTGTATAAATAAATTTCGGGCGCCTGTCGTATCGCATAACGTTTTTTGTCCTAAAAATGTTTGACCGAGAATGTTTGGCATACTGTTGAATGACATACTACTCGTTTGTCCTAATAATTTTTGCGCATTCTCATTTAACGTCCTAAAGCAAGTTTGTCCTAACATTGATAACTCTAAAGTCTAATTACCTAAAGCATAATATTCCTAACATGAATTGTCCTAATAATTATTTTGCCTATTATTAAACTGGCTACAATTACAGCACCTAAACTAAACTATGGTAGGCGTGAAGTCAGAATCGTTACGTATTCTACCTTCAGGCAGGTCAGATTTCGGTTAGGTTAGGTACGACGACGAGCGAAGCGAGGAGGAGAGTTAGGTAGAACTGATGACATGTAGTCAAAACAATTTTAGCACATAAAATATTAGGAATATTACAATTATGCACATCAATCATTCGACAGTTGAATCTTAGCCACATCAAACGATAGGACAAATAATATTTAGGACAAACGATAATAGGAGCAACAATTTCGGACAATCAAAAATATGCGGAACAAAGTGTATGCCACACGTTATTAGGACAAAAGACGTTATGCGACACAACGATAGGACTAATAATTGTATGCCATTCGATATAGACCCATAAATTTCGGCTCCCTATGTTTTCTCATAGCGTTGGTATTCCTAATTTCACTTGCCATAATGTTTGTGGTAATAATAATCGTTTATCCTAATGATTACTTGACATAGTGTTTATCAACCTATTTTATCTTGACATAATGTTTTTCTTCCTAATAATCGTTTGTCCTAATGATTAACTTGGGCTTTTTAATTTTTCCCATAGCGTTTGTAATCCTAATTTCACTTGCCATAACGTTCTTGCTCCTAATTATCATTTGTCCTACTGATAACATGACAATGTGCACTAATGTTTTCGTAGGCTTCCTTATAGTTTGGTTTTAGCACATGCACATGGGGGGAACATAAATTGAAGTAATAGTGGGAGATCTTAGGTCCTGCACCTTGCATTTTTGAGACAAAGCAAATCCCTTGGACCAGGTGTTCCTGGGGGTGATCTGAGCTGATTTAGGCCGGGTGCCCAGTGGTACCCCCCCGCAGGTGGGCAGGGGAGGGGGGGGAAAAGTGCATCCGGCGCACCTCACTCTAAATTTAATATCTCCATACATCAAGCAAGTATATCAAGTTTGGTGTCTTTTTCTTATAATTCGAGGACGAGGAATTCATTTCTGGAACAAAAATTTTACCCACCCATACAAAAAAAAAGAGAAATTCAAAAATAAAAAAAAATCTTTACATATTTTTTTCCGAAAATTTTAGTTTTTCTTAAAACTATGGTGATTTGCGTCACAAAAAAAATACTAGTAAATAGCCCAGTTATCTTACTATATAAAAAAAATTACTTGTCATACATTATTTGTCTGAAAACTGTGTTAAAAAAAATATTTTGTGCCGCGCGGCGGACCACGCCCAAATAGGTACACGCTGTTAGATTTAGTATAAGGGACGCATTCAATTTTAAACTTTATTTATTCTACATACACAAGTAGGTAATAAAATAAATACGTCCTGTAATTATAAAAGAAAGGGTAAATAAATTAAAAATTACAATATAACTGAATATGGGATTATTTTATTAGAGATCTTACTTAGGTCCCGATTTCTAAGGGAACCTTGCATTTTTGAGACAAAGCAAATCCCTTGGACCATGTGTTCCTGGGGGTGATCTGAGCTGATTTAGACCGGGTGCCCAGTGGTACCCCCCCTCAGGTGGTCAGGGGAGGGGGGGGGGGGAGTGCATCCGGCGCACCTCACTCTAAGCTTCATATCTGCATACACCTAGCACCTATGTCAAGTTGGGTGTCTTTTTCTTATAATTCGAGGACGAGGAATTCATTTCTGAAACTAAACTTTTACTATCCCACACAAAAAAATAACTTCACTTTTTTTTTCAAAAATCCTCTCCTTGCTTAAAATTATGGTGATTCTCCCAAGAAAAAAAATACTAGTGAATAGCCCAGATATCCTACTATATAAAAAAATAAACTTGACGTAGGTACATTTTTTTTAATAATTGTGTTAAAAAACAAATTGTATCGCGAGGCGGCCCACGGTACGGTCAGCCACACCATGTTGAGACAACTTTTCGTAGGCAGCCCCCTCTCGGCCATATTGCATAAGTATACAGGGTGATAAATTGAAATGTCACAGTACGGGGAGGTCAGAAACTAAAATTAAGATAATGTTTTAAGGAACCAAAGCCTTGATTTTGGATAGGACGTAATACTTACTGCAATTAAAGGTTTCGCCTTGGTATTGGAAAGGGAATCGAACCTAGTACTTTTTCGGAATAAGTATACCTACATCGTTTTATTGCTGTATTTGATGCGTAAAGTGGTAAGCAATGATTAACATTGGAGCAGCTGTTTCCAAAATGAACAAAATTAAGAGAAATTATGCAAAAAAGGTCAACCGCTGGGTTTGTTTCCCGGTTAGTTACTAACGTACGAGGGCCGGTCCAAAAAAAGTTAGTCAACGGCGTATTAAGTATTAATCCTATTGATTTCATTTTATTGCAGCTTAAAGGCAAATTTCATTACAAAGTCTTTTGTGTAATGTCACTGACATACAGTTATTTTTTTACAAATTAGAAGAAAAATATGTCTGTTACTTTTTATTCGCAACGATGGAGGTATCGCGGGAAGAATTTCGTGCTATGATATATTACGATTATAAACGAGGGCTAACTTACAAGGATTCTCATGAAAAGTTAACCAGTGCTTTTAGGGCATTATTTCCATCTCGTGCCACTGTCAGTTACTGGTTCCGTGAATTTAAGCATGGGCGGAGCGACGTCAAAGATTATCCTAGACCGGGGCGACCGCCAACGGCAGTCACTCCAGAAAACGTCATCAGGATGGAGTGGCTAATCAAGGAATCTCGAAATATTACCAAGCGAGAGATTCAGATCGAACTGAAGGTTGGATCCCACGCAGTTTCAACCATTTTGCATGATCACCTTAAAGTTCGGAAGGTTTCGTCTCGATAGATACCACATTCACACCGGAGCAAAAAGATAGACGTGTCGATTGTTGCAAATTTATGCTAAATAAATTCGAAGGAGGCATATCACAACAAGTGACCTACATTATGACATCTGACGAATCTCGGATATACAGCTAAGACCCATTTACAAAACAACAATCGACAGTAGGGTCTTTGAAGAAGATGATTTACCCACTAAAGTAGTTCGCGGCCGAAGCGTCAACAAAAAAATGGTTGCTGTTTTTTTTCGAAGAAGTGGGCCTGTAGCCGTAATTCCACTAGAAGATCGGAAAACGGTTACCATTGGCTTGGCCGTGTCGATTGCCAGTACCATGGATTTTTTGAACAAATCGGGAGTGCAACTGCTACCACACCCTCCCTATAGCCCTGACCTGGCTCCATGTGATTTTTTTTATTCCCCACGGTAAAAAAATCATTACGTGGACGAAAATTTTCGACGGCGGATGAAGCAGTGGACGAATTCAGGGGACTTTTTTGACCTTCCGCAAGAACGGATTTTTTCCTGTTTTGAAAGTTGGTCTAGTCGAATGCATAAGTGCATAGATGTAGCAGGGCAATACTTTGAAAAGTTGTAAATAAAGTTTTATTATATTTCTTTTATTTTTTGTTTAACTAAAAATTTTCGGACCGGACCTCGTAGGTATGTTTTATTATTTAAATCCCTAAATGAAGATTTTGCCTTTTAAGGATTACTTTTCCGAATGGAGACCAATGCGACCATATTATTATAATACTATGTATGTATTAAGGAAGATTTAGAACAAAAAAAAAATGATTAAAATAATAAAGAGGTACCCACTCATACACGACACGTTCCATATCAAGGTTTTTTAAATTTTTGCTGTTTCGTAAGAACAGTAAAACATATACAAGCGCCAAATTGGGTATGATTATATGACAAACCCTGAAGAAAAACCACCCATACTAAAATATAGTCAATTGTGAGTTGGGTCGCGTGGATTCGATTCGAAATTGGAATATAATAATACGTAATGTGCGGCGGTACGGAACCCTCGGTGCGCGAGTCCGATTAGCACGCGACCGGTTTTTTTTTACAATAAAGGCCTTGGTTTCTAACAATATAATAATACCCAGTAACTTATCGTTTCCAATTTGTCCATTGACTGACCCATTCTGATTGCTTGTAAAGTAAAAATTTTACCTATAGCATAGGATAATCCCATATTCAGTTTTATTGTAATTTTTAATTTATTTACCCTTTCTTTTATAATTACAGGACGTATTTATTTTATTACCTACTTGTGTATGTAGAACAAAGTTTAAAATTGAATGCGTCCCTTATACTAAATCTGACAGCGTGTACCTACCTATTTGGGCGTGGTCCGCCGCGCGGCACAAAATATTTTTTTTAACACAGTTTTCAGAGAAATAATGTATGACAAGTAATTTTTTTTATATAGTAAGATAACTAGGCTATTTACTAGTATTTTTTTTGTGACGCAAATCACCATAGTTTTAAGAAAAAATAAAATTTTCGGAAAAAAATATGTAAAGATTTTTTTTTTTTTTGAATTTCTCTTTTTTTTGTATGGGTGGGTAAAATTTTTGTTTCAGAAATGAATTCCTCGTCCTCGAATTATAAGAAAAAGACACCAAACTTGATATACTTGCTTGATGTATGGAGATATTAAATTTAGAGTGAGGTGCGCCGGATGCACTTTTCCCCCCCCTCCCCTGCCCACCTGCAGGGGGGTACCACTGGGCACCCGGCCTAAATCAGCTCAGATCACCCCCAGGAACACCTGGTCCAAGGGATTTGCTTTGTCTCAAAAATGCAAGGTTCCCTTAGAAATCGGGACCTAAGATCTCCCACTATAATATTAATAAAAGCTTACAATATGCGACTGCTCCGGTAAATAAGTAAAAGTTCACCCATCACGACAATCGAACTAAAATATGTGATGCAACAAAAAATTTACGGGATTCGCATTTTTTTCTTTATCTGTGCTATGAGACGTTGCTTCATGCCAAATTTCAAGATTCTAGATAGACTGAAAGTACCCTTTAGGTTTTGATTCTCTTGCGAGTAGTTGCGAGCTCGAAAATATGCGGCTTAAATTGCTGTTTCTTTTGATTGCGTTGACATAGAAGTTTGATTTTATTACAGCTTAAAGGTACCTATTATAGACCTCAGTATTTGATATGAATTTCAATATAAATCCTCTACCTACGCGTTCATGAGGGCAGTAACTATAAAATTATTAAAAATATTTCTATTATATGATGTAACTAAAAATTTAAGGTTTTCGCAAATTTTCCTTTATCTGAACTATGAGACATTGCTTCGCACCAAATTTCAAGATTCTGAGTTTACGGGAAGTACCCTGTAGGTTTTGATTCCATTGCGAGTTTCGAAATTTACGGCATAAACGGCGGTATCTTATGATTGCGATGGCTTAGAAGTTTGATTTTTCACAGCTCCAAGGGACAGTAGACTTGAGTATTAGATATAAATTTCAGCTTGATACCTCCACGCGTTCCTGAGAAAAAGGGTCTTGACAGACGGACGGACGGATGGACAACAAAGTGATCCTATAAGGGTTCTGCTTTTTCCTTTCGAGGTTGCCGAACCCTAAAAAACAGTAGAAAGGCGATTTTATCTTTACTTAATCCTCGTTACTTAATCGTTTTTTACGGTTTTGTACCCAAACGGTGCCAACGGGACCCTGTTACTAAGCCTCCACTGTTTCTCCGTCCGCCTATCTGTCAGCGGACTGTATGTCATGAATCGTAATAGTTGCAAACTAAAAATGTTCACAGAGTAAACAACAAACTAGAAAAGAAGGTATAGTATTTTTGGTATTTTCGACGTGGTACGGAACCTTTCGTGTGAGAGTCCGACTAGCACCTGACCGGTTTTTATATTGTGTCTTACTATATAATACTGGGGAGTTGAAAAGGGTTTCATTCTCGATTTGGTTGACAGTGGACAAGAAAAATTTTACGTCGTAAGAGAAAAAGTACCTAATAAAAATATCACGTTATAAAAATAAAAATCACGGGAGGAACTCCGTGATCACGTGGCAATTAGAAGAACAAGCTTAACTGTGACAATAAAACAAAGAACTCGGGCTTACATTGTTTTTTCTAATTAACAAGTGACAGGTTCTCCCTAATCGCTTTCGGTTCTTATATTTTCTCTACTACTTTTCTTTGTAATTCTGTTTTTAAAGGATGCGCGTGAATGAAGTTTATAAACCCAACAATAATACGATAAAATTCATAAGTAAACTGCTGATGGTGTTTCATTCTATCACAATAATCACCATTGATACAGAATTCATTTGTATTTTTAAGTTGTCGTTTAGTTTGTAAGGAATAAGAAACCGCTGTTGCTTTATTAAATATGCACCCATCACCCATCTCATTTAATTTCGTAATAAAAATATTTAAAGGAATGCTGGAATAACAAATTAACGATATAAAACTGTATGTGTGTATGTATGTAAACTCTATATCGCTTCCCGCTGTCTGTCTGTCTGTCCATATGTATGCTTAGATCTTAAAAACTACGCAACGAATTTTGATGCGGTTTTTTTTATAGATAGAGTGATTTAACAGGAGGGTTTTATCTATAATAAACTTTGTTTTATGTACGGGTGTTACAGAAAACACATAAACCGTAGCGAAGCGAGGGCGGGACGCTATTGCACATAAAACAAATTACAAGTAGGTAAAGGCATATTTTTGCGGATATTGACGATGCGTTGGCATAGTTGTTAGGGACCCTCCCTACGAAGCTAGCGGTCCTGGGTCCAAATCCCGGTAAGGGTAGATATTTGTGTGATGAGTGATGAGCGCAAATATTTGTTCCTGAGTCAACGATGTTTTTATGTATTTAATTACATATTTATCTATACAAACAAGTTTTTATATCGTTGACGTACCATTAGACGTACCAGCTGTGGATAAAGCACCCGTCACTCTCGTACTTATTTACGTTTTGGAAGGTGTCCACACTTTGTGACTGGACATACAAGACCCCCTGATATTTTTAAAATTAAACGTAGGGTGATGGAGCCAGTAATGGATAAGGCACCAATAATGGTAACTTGATTCTTATTTTACAGAAGATTTATTTATTTGTTTTGCGTCAGTTAATTTAGGACCGTATGAAATATGATTTAAGAGTGAAATTTAAGAGTGTCCATCATTGATGCCGTCACCCTACCTCCCTACCTTACCTTTGCCTTTGTTACCTTTTGTGTGTAATGTAGTTTAGTTACAGAACGACAGTACCTACCCTGTTTATGACTAGTTCCTAGTCAGTTTAATTTAAACAGATATAAGATATGGCTTTATTATCCAATAAACTAGTGTACATCAGCGCAGTAGTTCCGCGCAAATGAGCTGCGTAACGTCCTTGTTACTGCCGACGGCCGTTACTGTACGGCTGCTCGTAAACTAACCCGCAAACATAATTACTCTTTGATTACACAAATTATAAAAAACCGCTCAAGTGTCAGTCGGCCTCGCGCACCGACGGTTTCGTACCGCACAGTAAGTATTCTTGTATTCCGATTTGACTCGCTTAGAATCGAATCAGCGCGAGCCTAAATTACACTTTACCATTTTTTTTGTATCTGTTGTTTTTTTCAGGGTTTGTACTACAATTGTACCAAATTTGACACTTCTATGTTTGACCGGTTTTTAGGGTACCTACATCAAAAATAAAAATACATGAAAAAAAAACGTTTCTTGTATCCCCCGTCCCTCGTCCCTTTATTAAATAAATTTCTTTTTTATGATTAATAAATCTAAATTTAGTAAATCCGCCGTAAAAACACGATTCTGGAAATAATCAACACGCTATCTATTACGGTTCAAAACATACAGCTCTTTAAAGTTCGGACGGATGGACGGACGGACAGCGCAGGCATATGAATAGGGTCCCGTTGGGCTATCCGTGTAGAGAACTCTAAAAGCAAATGTTTTTAAAGGGTCCATTGAGCAGCAATGTATCTCATTAAGTCTAGGTTAATTGCAAGTTAATTGAGGTATAATTGAGTTATTTTTGATACTATATTGCGGCTATGCCTCACTCACACTCTCACCAATATGTTAGCTTATATATTCCATGTATGTAACATTTGACACACAATAAACCTGACATCCAACGACTAATGTAGTGTCATTTAATCCCAACATTACAATACATTGCGTGGCGAATTAGTTATTATGAAAAAAAAGTATAAAGATGCGTGTTGTCAAAATATATGTTCGTATGGATGTCACATACTATACGTATCGATGTGTATATACCTATATTGAGTTGTTATTTTTATTACTTTTATTTAAATTCTGCATTTTAACATTTTGAAATATTATTCAATTCTTGAAATTTTATGATTGTACCATTTGACCTATATTTATTTTGTTCTTACTTTTTTTCTTTATTTACACCGACGATCTTAATGTGAATAACTATGCGACATATAGTAATGTAATTTCCAATATGAAATAATGACTACTACACTCGCGGTCAAATAATTCGGGTCAGAGTGCGTTTTTCATACAAACGAGGCTATTTCGAAGCCTTGGTCCCTAGCCAGGGGTTGTTTTGAGTGAGGTTTAATGGTGGATACTCCAAGGTTTAATAGAGGAGGTCAAAAGTTCTTAAGATACCTAACTGATAGCACAATCAGTTGACACCACAGCGAGAGAGTTTGGGTCAGCATTTGGATTTCCTTACATTTTATTGTCATTTTAGATGTTTTTCTGAAGATGCACAATTCCGGCGTTAGCCGCAGATTCAATCATTTGGGTGTCCTAGGCACTCTGGAAGTCCTGTATCGATGCTCGGGGTATCCATCATCAGATTTCACTACAAGCATCCCCTGGCGAGGAACCAAGGCTTCGAAATAGCCTCGTTTGTATGAAAAACGCACTCTGACCCGAATTATTTGACCGCGAGTGTACATGGATAAGCCAAGCAACCCAAGATAATCTATATTTCGTAAAACCTATTTTACCGTAAGTGAACGCCTATAGAACCAGGGTAGTGATTCTCAACAACGACGGTCGGACGGACGGACGAGTGCGCTAAAATTTGTTTTGTTCGCTCTGACGGGACTACTTAAACTTGCCGCTGCGATTTCACTCGTTCGTCCGCCCGTCCGTTGTTTTTAAGAGAATAACACCCCAGAACCATGCCTATTGGTTGTGTCAAATAAAATAATTACCAGCATAGTAATGACGGGATAAATAACAGCTCTAAATCACCATCTTTTAATACAATTTATTATGTTACTGACTGAATAACTGTCAATAGTCTAAACTATAAAATATAAAAAGGCTTGTTCTCAAATATTTTTACTAAGAATTGCCAAAGTACTTGTAGGATGCTGAGGCTTTTGAGAAACATCGAACAATAACAGAACCATTCGCCGACAGTTTTAATTACTTCACAGACAAATTATTAAATTCTTCATTAACCCTTCAATATCGAGAGCGAAACAGCCTTAAATAATATTAATATTACGTTACATTCGCAAAAAGAACTCGAAAGTTAAATTTTGACTTATTCGCACTCTAGTATTTCATAATTTAGGCTAGATATCTTGCAGCTTACAGAGAATTTTATTGATTATTTTTATTTGTTCAACAGATGCTGTCCAGATGAAAAATAGCGGATAAAACTAAAGTGTGTGGGTTATTGAAGATACGGGACTGTTTGCGAATGCGAGTGGTGTGTTGTGGGGTGAGTGTGCGTGCCACATGAGCGGCCCCTCGGGGCTCCGCAGGCATGTCGCTCCTCCCGTCCACGGGCAGTCGCATCTACGTGGCGTTCTTCGCTACTGTCTTCTGGGGAATGGGTGAGTGACAACGCTTATTGCGACTATACAGTGACAAATTGACGCGTTTTGCACACGCTTTAAGCGTACTTGGACGATTAACTTCTGTTGCTATGTGTGATTGAAGTAATAGTTTGCCATAGTATTGTGTATACCGACGGTAGTTTGATTTACATCAGCTACCCCTCTGTCAGTTTGCAATGAAAGATTAAACGTTACACAGACTTGACAGAAGCGCGTGGAGCTAACCCCATGTGCTTCTACTTAGTCCATTGGAGAAAATTCTCTTTTACCGAATAATTATTATTATTATATTCTTCGCGTGTGATATCCACGGACTTATTGCTCTAATAAGTCCATGAGAGTGTCTATAAATAACTTGACATTGGCGAAATACACCAAGCATATACTCTGTAATAAAGTGGAAGGGTGTTCAAGTGTGAAATGTTTTATAACGTTTACCGTGTACCTGGTTGAAGAATGTAGGGTAAAGTTCATTATTATAATTTTCAGATTAGACTCACAGAATAGTTACATACTTTGAATTAGTTACGGATACACAAATTTTAACTTGCAAAAATATAAGATCCGCGAATATTAGTGAATTGAAATTCTCTTCTGGACCGAATCTTAAGTACCCGAAACCGACGTGCGTGCACGACTCGATGTATGAATGTGGAAGAAGCGAAAGAAATTTGTCAAGATCGTAGCAAGTGGAAAGAAGTGGTCTCTGCCTACCCCTCTGGGAAACAGGCGTGATTTAATGTATGTATGAAATTCTCTTCATTGATTTACGAAATAACAGGCAAGTAATGAAAAGCATCAAACTCGCGTCATTTCACATTTTCCCTATAGACAAGTTTCAATATTGAAGCAGCCGAGTTATATTAAATTTACAATCGTTTACATTGTTACAACCTTTGTTTATGTTAAATTTTTCGAGACGAGATAAAGCATATTAATTACAGACTACGCTGCTTTTAGAATTTCAATAAGGGTTTCAGTAATATGACAACAATGTAGCCTCCATTACCTTTATTAGTTATTGACAGGAACTGAAACTTGACTCCGGCGCTCGCTCTATTGTGGCCACCATGAAATGAGATATGTTCGTAACAGCATAATACAAACAGTATTCCAGCTAGCGCCTATTTGGCGCTACATACGTGTATACGTGTATAAACGTGTATATACTAAATGCTAACTCCAAATTTTCCAATTTCCTTATACTCGTACTTTTTGAGTTATGCAAATTATACAGTTTATTACTGTAGGGTGAAGTTTTGTTCAATTATAAATCTGTTGAATTAAAATCGAGAACGAAAGGCAAACGGGGCCCAAAGTTTGTTTGACATACTCTCTGGAAAACATATATTATTACAACCATTTGCCTTGTTTAACCTAGGCAAGAGGGAATATATTAAGCGAATCTTTTGCCTTATTGCTTTTATATAATGTTCTAATATTGCGTATCATATACCAAAAAGATACAGTCGTTCTTGGCACATTATGAGATTCCCCGTCCGCGTCAGATAGGCTTATGGAAATAGGGCCATCATCCCACTTAACTACACACGTAACGCGTATCTCTTATAATATATTGAGCGTTTCATTTTGTTTTTAAAGAGGCTATATCTCACACGCCGCTGGTTTTACCTCTCTTCTACTTTTTTGTGTTTTTGAAAGTTTTATATTAATTTTAGAGTCTTAGAAATAGTGTGATATGAGGCTATTACACAATAAAGTACTTAAATTTGATACTGGGTAAGTAAATCAAACATAACTGTGGTATTCAATTGCTTACAAATATGACTTTTCAAACCACCAATCAAAAATCATTTGACCATTATTATTGCTAACAATAATTTACTTTAGATCATTAACTAAGGTCTTACCTGATGTCCAATTAACCTCTGTTAAAAACGGACCTTGTACTTAATAGAGATTTAAGAAATTTAAGAACTATACTGTTGAAACTTGATAAGTAGATGTATTCTGTGAAACGCATAAAGATTTTTTCACAAAAATAGAAAAAAAACATTAACAATTTTTTTTTTCATCAAACCCATACGTGTGGGGTATCTATGGGTAGGTCTTCAAAAATGATATTGAGGTTACTGTTTTTTTTTCTAAACTGAATAGTTTGCGCGAGAGACACTTCCAAAATGGTAAAATGTGTGTCCCCCCCCCCTGTAACTTCTAAAATAAGAGAATGATAAAACTAAAAAAATATATGATGTACATTACCCAAACAGCCAATACATGGGTAATTAAACGTCTGTACACCTTTACCAAACTTAAAACTTCAACAACCTAAGCACCGCATCTGTATGTATTATTTACAAATATTCTGCTCGCGAGACAGTTGTCCTCGCGATTGGGTGTTAAACATGATAAAATAGGTGTAAATGAAATTCATCGAAGCTGTTTTCAAAATTGATTGTTTCACAAATTTCTCTATGGGTGAAATGAACGAATGTGAACTGTTTTTTTTTGGGTAACTAACGGGTAAAATGGGGTGCGATTTTAAAGTAATTTTCAAATACTCTTGTCAATTGAATAATTGTTCTTATTAGTAAGATGTTATGACCTGTTTTAGATTACATTTCTATTCACCCTGCGAATCTCTATTCACCCATCTTACGGTACATTGTATATGTGAACGCTACACACTAGATATAAATACTAATAAAATAGCTTCTGCATTGAAACTGTACATTTTTATCTTTGTACATTTCTAGCTGTGGCCTGCGATTTCGTCCGCGTAGAAGACGTTTATCGCTATTCCCTCGGGAACAATTTTTCGGTTTCAAAGTGCCTTTCAGTGTCCTTTCTAAGTAAAGATTCAAGCTAAATCTACCGCATTGATTTATTTTATATCGGTTTAGCTGTTAAAACGTAACAAAGTCAGAAATAGACTTTTAAATTTATAATATTAGTATGGATAGATTCCGCATTGATTAGAGTAATGATAATATGCATTGTAAAGAAGGAGTAAGTATCGTTTTTTTTCCTTCAGGTGTTTCTTAGTATAAAAACTATAAACTATTAACTCGGTACCTAATTAAAACATAATTACCTACTTATACTCAACCATTTGGGAGCTAATGAAACAATATTAAACTACTTAGTTATATATATCGCAACGGCGGGAATTTAACCCCGCTGTACCCTTGGTATATCGACCAACGTCGCACAGAAACTACATTGCTTAGTTTAACGTTTAGTTCTGTCAAAATGTATGGAACTACCTTACAATTACGCCGCATGCAGACTGAATTCACGTATACCTATTTAACGTCATTATATTAGTATTACTACCTAAAATGTATTTAACGGTTCTCTGTCGTTTGCCCGAAAGTCATTTGCCATAATTCTATCACTTGCCATAATATTCATTCGCCATAAACGCATTTTTTCTGAAATCGTGAACTATTCAAAATTGTTATAAAACAAACCTCACCTTACCTATTGGGCGCTATATGATGGCATGTAAAAATTACCTGAAAGGTTTACAATTTCAGGTAAAAATGCCTTTATGGCAAATTAACATTATGGCAAGTGACACAATTATGGCAAATGAAATTCGGGTAAACGAAGTAATCCGGTATTTAACACTATTAATGATACTTACGCGGAGTTTTTAAACTACGAAGACTGCCCGAGTGCCCGCGGCAGATCCCAAGGCGCTCAGTACGTAACACCGCATGCTCGGAATCTCTCGAATTCAGTGTACTACACCAATGTGCTCTGTACAGTACATGCACCGAATATTCCTGTGGGATGAGCGCGCATTGTCCGCCGGTACTAAGCCGGGGAGCTCGGCGGGCCGCGCCACCATTGTCGGAGCTCCTTGCGTCCTACCTAGTGTGGAGAACAATGTCTTTGTTTCGAGATGTCTCAGATTAGCAATGGAATAGTTGGCATTGGAATGTGGAACGCAAGTACCTGTGCAAATGTGACAAGATTATCTAAGAATTTAAACCATATTTTTTGAAATTTTATGTGTCAAATTTTACCATATTCCGAAAGTATTAGGTTATTTATTACGCATCCTGGACGCGTTGTCAGTCCGCTGAGATAGCCCATGCGGGCTTGAGAGAAGCGTATGTGCACGCATCCCCCGATTAAAATTTGTATGTTATTTTTTCTAGTTTTACAGTTTAGTTCTGATTTCAAAATTGATTACCTATTTTAATTTTAATTTCGTTCCAGTTCGTTTTTATTTTATATTAAATTTAGATTGTGATCGTGATTTCAATAATAGTTTTTTTTTATATAACTCTGTTTTTGATACATTAACATATATTTTGAACGATTCCTTTCTATGGACCTTGTCTAAAATAAGCAATTATATATTTATTATAAACTTGGAGGCAGTAAGAGACTGATTTTTATGACTCCTGTTGCTTGATCTCTTTGAATGACTGGAATTTGGAATGTTTCGCGAGCTCTGCCTCAGATCTAACGTAGTTTGATCGAACTTATTTATTAGCAAATAGGGGCACTTGCAACTAATATAGTAAATTCTCTAAACTTGACTCTCTGTTGAATAAATTAGCAAAAACATTTCGATAATATCATTTCTTATACAGTAATATAGTAACAAAGACCTTTAGCAAGAAGGTGCGAATCCCATTGAAAGTTCCTTCGAACAATGCTATTCTCGTATGTCTTAGTTTGTTGGCTCGATTAATACGAGCTTGTGCTAATTGCGTAATTGCTATCGGCGCGCCTTCATACTAATGAAGAGCTAGAGTTACAATGTCTAGATAATTCACTTATTTTTGGCCACTATTCAAAGAAAAATTCATTAAAAGCTGCCTACATGGGTAGCTCATAATATCTAATTATAAAAAATGTTAAAAGAAAACGAGTGATCCCAGCGGCTCTGCGTAATTTGCGCCCGCTGTAATGCTATTTTTTTAAATGTATTTTCATATTGTGAATAAATAAAAAAATACTTATTTATTTTATTATTCCATACAAAACTTCTAAATATAAAGGGATATAAATAGTATCATCGAGGAAATAGATTGTTTAAATAGCAGTTTGACATTTTACGTAAAGCCCTGTTATTCAGACTGTGACTCGTGGAAAATGTATAACCCAGCTAATTGACGCTTTGTGTCAAACGGTTCAGCTGTCAAATTAATTGACTGTAATGACAAACTACCTCTAAGATTTTTGTAATGATTTTCTACTGGTAGTATAAATATGTTTATCATTAATCTTAAACTACAATCAATATTACATCACTATACTCTAAGGCATTTTATTAACTTTATAAAATACAGTTTGGAGCGCTCCGCATCAGCACAAAAGGTAATTTTAACGGCTCAGGTGTTACGTAAGAATTTAAAAGCTATTTATTAAGAGGTAAGTGCCTCGACACCGCGCCCGAGTGCTCTTGCAGGAGTGTATGCGGAATATCAATTGTCACGTTACATTATGTGGTCCTGGTATTTTCGAATCGTGACTTGTGAAAATTGAATTTCACTCGCAAATACCGCACGTTACATTACCTTGCTTTTTTCATTTTTCACAAGAACAAAACAGGTAATGTGCCATTTGTAAAGGTATCACCTTCCCTCGTGTAACAAACGTGATTGTGGAACTCGGTATGAACTCAACACTTTACGAGTGTGGTAACGTAATCCGGGCGAGATAGACAAAATTACTGGCTTTTATACCACCACAAAGCACTTGTTTCTACAAGACCGTTAAACAAAGTTAGCACTTGTGATAAGATTACTGCGATAAGGATTGCAGACTCGTTTTGACGACGGGAAATAGTCGCATTTGTCTGGAGATAAATTAACCCTTGTCTTGCTAAGAGTCGTTACTGTGACATTTGTATCACTCAAAGGCAGGAAACTACCAATTTCTCTCAGTCAGCGCTTGTTAAAGCAAAGTCGGCTCTATTTCAGCATTGCCATAGTTTTGCTTGTAATAGTACAACGAGAGAAAATGTACGTTGCTTTTTGTTGCTCTTTACCTTTAATGAAAGACGTTGATACCCTGTAAAGTGTAAAGAAACAAAGTGATTAATTACGTACTGCAGTGCTGTGCTCTAAACCTACCCCACCTTTGTACATGTGCTAAATATGGTTAAATGTATAGTATTTAGAATATTCAAGTACTTAGTTCATTGTTGTAAACCCCTAATAAATGGGACCAAAAGGTACCCAGTAGCTCCTGTAATACCCAAGGGCCCCGCCAAGTCGGTGTAAATCACCACACCTTTTTCGTCAAATATTAAGAATATATAAATCAAAGTCAAAGTCAAATGAAAGGCAATAATACATTTTGACGTCCAATAAACACAAGTTAAACAATTCAGTATAAACTAAAACATTACAATAAAAACAAACCTCATTCAGCCTGATTTTGAGATACTTATTCGTTTTTAAGTTGTTTTTAGATATAAAAACTAAAAATAATCGTAAATGTAAATTGACTCTCAAACTGATTGTTATGTAAACATAAATAAATTGTATTACCCTTATACCTAGCTTATCTATATAATGTTCATATATCATGTTGGGTACGAATTATATTCCATCTCGACTGTCATAATGTGAGAAAGATGGATACTTCGTACGCCACATTATACGAGAGTGGCTTAAACACGCTCCTATCAGGGTGGTTCTTCGACATCGCATTATTCGTGTATTTTGGCATATTTTTTCATCGTATTTGTCTAGTAAGTATGTACATTTATTATTGGTACTTTTTTTTTAAAAGCCGGTCAATTGTCATTTAACATAATAAATGGGTCCAAAGGAATCAGAAAATGTAATGGTTTTGAAAATAAATTCTAATATACAGTACATACATACGTACATACCGTCACACCTTCATCCCAGAGTGGGGTAGGCAGAGTTACAATTATATAGTAATCAAAATATATTATGCTTATTTAACTGAACCCTTGTAGGTATTTAAATAAATTACTCAAGTAAAAAAAAACAATGTTTTTATCAGCTGCAGGTACATCTTTAATATAGTAATTTTACGATCTCCTAGAATACATAGAAAACACGCCAATTAATGACAATGGTTTTATACCCGGAAAAATCAGTAACACAGAAGTCCGGTTTTTGCTGAAAAGTGTCAATCATGCATCATACAATAACAATCCAACACTATCGTTTATACAGCTGATAGTTTTATCACGCCTTGCGAAACATTTTGAGTAATCACTTATTTCCCTATGTAACGCTCGAACGACGCAGGCTGGCGTTTAGGGCACGGCCAATTATCACCCACGCGGCGACAGCAATTTTAAAATCATTGTTTGCGTATTATACAGTCGAATATATCCGTGACAGAGGAATTATAGTTTTGTGGGAGACATCTCTTATTTTATGCGGCAACAGAAAACTCACATGCTTAGTAAGAAGGTATTTTTTTTGAACAAATGAAATCATACTTTTGATATGTTCATGATATTGATCACATACTAGCGTATTACTTGATTAATACAAGCAAAATGGAGAACGATCACGTCAGAGAAGTCAGAGTAAAAGACTGAAAATGTATTATCATTTATACTTAGAACAATAATTAAAAAAAAACCCCGGTTAATAAAAAGTTATGCTGCTGTGGAAAAATTAAGTGAGCCCCACAATCGGAAAGTCGGGTGCGAAGAATCACCCATCAACGAGTAAGTTAGATGAATCCAATATTTACCCGAGTAAAAGGCAGATAATTTTAACTATTAGCTTTCTGAAATTGTGAAAATAATTGAACCTCAATATTAATTATGTATTTAACGTTAAATAATAAAATTGGTTAGCTTGCAAAATATATTATCTACATACATTATGGTTAACGATATTATATTTCACAGAGTGTCTTATAATTAGTTCAATAAAATTATACATTTTACCTATGAAAAGGTCGGGTATCCGCCATTTCTTGGATATGTTCGAAAGGTAAAGGCTTTATTAAACAACTAACAACCATTCAAACTGTTGTGCAATTAGTTATAACTGGCTATAGTTTGAAGTATCGTATCTCAGTAACTATTAGGTATACAATAGAAATCATTCAAACATCAAACTGTAGTACATTTTGGTCTTGTTAATTTAATTAGGATACATCTTTGCTGTAAAATTAAAAGTTTAAAAAACAATAAGTATCCTTTTTTGTTGTTTTATGGGCATGACAGAGCCCGCGGCAGTAGGTACCCCAAGGTCGAAATACTATTAATAAAGACCTGTAGAACATTTGCAATGTTATATTGAACTGTGCGTTTCATTATTTATGCGTTATATTATTATTCATTCAAACGATACTTTGATGTTATAAAGTAGGTATATACATAGGTAGCATAATTGGGGTTGACCAATAAAAATAACTCACCGTTTTTACTTTCTATTTCGAAAGAATAGGAAATTTTAAGACACCTTTCATTAATTTTGTATTTGACCTAATAGTTTTGTTTTAATATCTTTATTTATTTAGCATACATTTTATGGATGACATGATTATTTTAAATTTGGGTTAGCATTTTCTAATAAATTACAACAATTAAATGATATCTAATGAAAAAAAGTGATTGTAATAGTGTATTAAAACATACAATTTCAAGCTGTTTTCGCCTAACCCGTAAGATACACCTAGGAGGGCTTCAAGCCGAAAACGAAAGTCAAGCAAAGGTTAAATATATTTTTGCCGAAATATCCAAAATAGATAAATATTTCAAAATCTGAATAAAGCAGAACGGCTTTAATTCCTCGAAATGGTTTTCGAATTGGAGTAATTGTAAAAATATGAACAATCCCATTAGGTCACCCAAGAATATTTATAATACAATGGTTATTTGAAATGGTGTAACGCATTGCAGTTGCATGACGGTGAACGAAGTAAAATCAGCCATTATTCATTTTCCATAGCAGCACGGCAGGAGGGGTGACCGGGCAATCGTTCGCCGTCATGCCGCCGTCGGTCTAGCAATACCGACGAAGATGAACGTCTCCCGATCGTGCAGATTCCTTGCAGTGCAAACAACACACGATTTTTGTCTAGCTTTAAACGTGAAATGGGATCTATGTGTAAAATTATGTATGCACATAAACTTTACGGAAGACATATTGTTGATGGCAAAAGTCGCACCAAAATAAAGCGCGTAGTTTCAAATAATGAGCTAACGTACAGACAGATTTATTGTATAGGCACTAAGTATGATAATGATGAGTTTTAATTAACATATTACTATGTTACAATAAACAACGTGTAATTAATGATTTTATCAAAAATATACATTGCAAACACAAGCAGCATTTTTTAATAAAACAAATGCAGTTCAAAGGCAAGAAATTTTTCCATTGTTCAGGCCGCTACATTTAAAAAATAACAGTTGTTTTATTCTTCTCTTTGACTAGAAAGTAAAAATAATAAGACAAATAAGGATGAGTAGATCATATGCGAATGTAAGAACACTTATTTGTGAAGCAAGCAAGCCTCGCGACGTCAAGCATCGGTCACGCGGTGACTGATGGCACTACCGACGCTTGCGTGATCCTACTCTTTTCAGCATTACCACTCCCTGTTATAAAAGTAAAGAAAAAACATTGCAGCAAAAAATACCTACTCAGTTTCAGTTCACTACAAAAGCTATTACAGCTACTAGGTAGATGAAATACCCAGGGGTTTCGTTGTAATCATCTACGAAGACATTATTATTTAGTATGTAAGGTTGAAATGCAGCGTAGTAAATTAATCAGAGATGTGCTCTTTTGCCGTCACTTACAGGTTCGGTGCAGCACAATAGAGCTATTTCGTACTTTATTCTACTACTGAAAGCTTTTTACACTGACACTCTTTGTAGTTTTAAGTAACGTACACAGCGTAATAAAATTAGTATAAAAATGCAGTATCTTTTTGAACCAGCTCGTGATGTTGAACCTCTTGCAATTTTATAGTTAGATTATCTTAGCTTATACATAGATCGAAGAGTGAATTTCTTAGATCAACGTTCGCATTTTTATTATTACCGCATCTCTAGCAAAAGCAAAAAGAAGCAAAGAAGAAAGTCATCTATTTCCCGAATTGGCAAAATAGGAGAAATAATTTTTATTATCAAGCCAAATTGGCGATGTGCAGAAAAAGGCAAGTTTCGTGCAATGGGAACTGACAAGCGTGAATAAAACTCTGATGAATGGAATGGAGGCAAAGAGTTATGTCATGCCCCTGGCAAGGCGGAATCTGTGCTAGCATCCGTTTAAGACAAAGGAAGGCTTGTTCTTGTAATATTCGTAGGTAGTATGGAAGTCTTTGCCCGAGGTTTATTTCGGTTTATCGACCTTATATTTCAGTACACTTGAGTTGCAATTTTAACTTTATTGAAATTGTATTTATACTAAGTAATATTTTTGAGTAGAAAAGAAACCGATAAGAAGCTAATGAATCTTGTAATGTGACTTCACATCACTCGTACTTTAAGACACGAAGTGAAGTTCTTGAAAGGCGAACCAGGGTAAAAATAATGAACCTTTTATATCACCCTCGAAGTAACAAGACGATCTACAGAAATAATGTTTTTAATATGTGCATAGTTATTTATAATAATCTCCCAGAAAAACTTAAGCTGCTAGAGGGAAACTCCTTTAAACGCAGTCTAACAAACTGGCTTTTGGAGCGTTGTTTTTACAGCGTAAAGGCGTATCTCGAGCACCGGGAGTACTAAGATTAGTATATTTAATTATATAATTGTGATATGCCTATTATGTTAACCTTTTAACCTTTTATTTTGTTTTCTATTGTTGAATTTGACATCTTATATTTGTTTTTTTTTATTTCCTTTTGTAATTATTCTTTTGACATTGTAATTGACCACTACATATATTTGCACGCTTGCATGCAAGCTTGATACATGAAACATAATGTACTGTAACATCCCTATACTGTGTCTATGCAAATAAATATTTTCTTTCTTTCT
Source organism: Acleris laterana (assembly GCA_963966035.1). Classification (NCBI taxonomy): domain Eukaryota; kingdom Metazoa; phylum Arthropoda; class Insecta; order Lepidoptera; family Tortricidae; genus Acleris; species Acleris laterana. The sequence goes on along the minus strand of OZ014441.1, from coordinate 13,499,570 downwards.
TTCTTTCTTTCTTCTTAACCTCACCTTACTTTAGTAATGCAAGTTTTTTTATGTTTATGTCGGCAAAAATCCTAGACAAGATGCATCGGTACTTATCGCTAACGTAAACGATTTTCGAAGCGTGACAAAATGAGTGGAATTGACATAGCGCTCGACGCGAACGTGAGGCAGCTAAGTCAATCCTATACATTTTTGATAGCGATAACGTTTGCAGAGTGCATCTTGTCAAGGGCTACCCTTAAAAGTGATGAGCTCTCATGAACAGTATTCAATAAAGCAATCAGCCGAAGACGACCGCAGCCCTAGCTCGTTGATGCCCGGCCGAAGTGTCCGAGTGATTGATCGATCGCGAGCTTCATTCAACTCGCCGATACCCGCTCCGATATTTTATACATTATTTAGCTTCTATAAGTGATTTGTACGGAGAAATTTATTAGCATTATCGGCAACGGCGTTTATGATTTATATGGCTTATTTTCGTATTAGGAGATCGGCGATAGAAAAGGGAAAGGAGAATATTGCAAGATGAGGGTAACTTCATTATTATAAGTCGCATATACATATTATGGGTATAAGTTATAGATACATCTCCAGTAATGTATCATAATCGAATGTATTGTGTCATTTTTTAGATTGTTTTGTATGAATATAAGGTTGAAATCTAAATTTATATGAATAGACGGTTCCATTATGTTGTATACCTACTGTCTTCAGAATATAGGCGAGTTATCATGACATAGTCAAGCAGTTGAGTTGAGTTGAGTGTTTATAAAAAAAAAAAAAAAACTGGTTTAGTATATGCCATGGTACCCCCCCAGTATACAAAACCAGAGACTATAGATATGACTAAAGACTATGTGTAACGAAATAAAAACGATTTTATTTGTAGATAAATAGATTCAGTAATGGAATCGTTTATTTATGTAAATTTAGATTTCAACCTGATGTATCAAACCCATAAGTAAATCTCAATATAATCTCGTATCGAAATTTTTACTGGTGGTTCAGTAATTTTTGTTTGTTAATTTATTGTTCTGTAATTCTGTATTGTTTTCTGCTTCTGCCGCCATTACTGCTCATGTAAATAAGAGCTATCGTAACGTTGACAATATGATAACACGCCAAAAGCAATATGGTTTTACGGTGTAAGATAGAGGCCCAGATAGCTCAAATATAAGAGCCCGCCGTAAGTTGATGATAGTACATAAATCGCATCAGGTCCATATTTTATGTGATTTTTGCAATTGCATTTTTCAAGGGTAAGGGAAGCATCCTTATATAGATGACGGTTTGTTTTAATAGTTTGACAAAGTGATATTAATTGCACCAGAGTGGGATGCACAATTTTCCATCTTCACTGTCTTGTCTTTTTATTGTAGGTGGTAATTGGGATTGATGATGATTTTGCAATGGTCCTTATGTAGGTATCCTTATGCAAAAACCATATCAAAGATACGTGTTTTAAAATAAAGCCTGTGATCATCTAATTCGTTTTCATCGTTTAGCCTCGTATAGTAGATAGTGCACTGCCTACAAAGTTCGAGTTGGGTTCGATTCCCGATATGGGCAGGTATTTGCCTGGTGAGCGCGACTATTTGTGCCTAAGTTTTAATGTTTTTTAAGTATGAATATGTCTGTATATATGTTATATGTTAATCACTGTCTAGTTCCCATAGTACAAGATTGCTTACGAGTATTCTAGTCTACTCAACTAGGTCGATTTGTGAAAGAATTACCCTTGACATTTCAATATTTTAATAAAATTGCGCTTTAGAAATAGGTACTATTGTTTGAATTTGTACGTTATCACATGGTTATCGCTATACATAATTTAAAACACGTATATCATACATAATCATCATACATTTATAAAATGAATGATTAACAAGTAACGGTAATTACTGAAATTAAACCATGGGATCAAATTCAAAATTAATGAACGAATCTGCTTAAATAACTGAAATATCATAAAAATATCGGGCTAGAGCATGTTGGACCATGCTCAGTGTAGGGTTTCGAAGCCGTTACGACCAACACAAAAAACAACATGTATGACCTAATTTTCTATTTAAAGTTATTTGGTGCTGTCTTTGATGATTTTTAGTAGGTTTAAACACTTAAGTCGCCTGTATCCCAGGAACTAATTAGGTCTACTTAGTCGCAGATTTTTTGCGTTTGTAGTTTTGGCTGTAGAAGGGGGGGACACTTGACTCTAACAAAAACTTGCGCTTTAAAGCTTAATATTTCCGCAATATTTTTGTATTACCTATTCAACGACATTGTGGGGGACATTACGGTGTAGACGAGAAAAAAAAATACATCCCCACGTTATGTGTAAGGGAGGTACACTAAAAAAATATTTTTTTCAAGATTTTATTGTACCATTTTGTTGGCGTGACTAATATGTGTATTCATGCCAAATTACAGCTTTCTGGTACTTATGGTCTCTGAGCTAGGCTACGGACGGACGGACATGGCGAAACTAAGAGGGTCGAGAAACATTGTATTTGCTGTTGGTAAACTTAGAAACAATAGAACACCTGTATCGCATGTAACATTTCTGTATAGTTTTGATAAAATGTATTCACATACATTTAAATAAGACCGTCCGGAAACTCATATCTTTGTTGACAATGCATGTGATAAAGTTCTCGACATAATTCATACCTCTGCACGCGAATACTCCATGTTGTTATTTGAAACTTCTCTCTATGGAATGTTAGATAAATTTTAGGACATTATTTTCTTCCTTATCTGCGAGTAAAGATCGAGATTCCGATTTTAGATGTGGTGCTGCTATGACGCTGATTATGGTTTTGTTTTTTACTATCCATGAAGTATGATTCCGGGAGTGGCCAGACTCTGGGATTCTTCCTCTAATGTAACGCAATAGGGAATATTTAATTTTAAAAAACCATTTATTTCAGATATACACATCCATATTGTTAGTAACATGCCTATTCTATGTTAGTTGGTTGAGAAGAATTAAAATCAAAACGCTGGTCACTGGCGTGACCACCTGTACATATGATGATGATGTACATATTTATGTAGTTTCTGAGTTTCATGAATAAAACCATACCATTGTTAAGCTAAAATAATTAATTTAAATAATCTAAGTTCTTGCAGCTCACACGTTTTTTTCCTATCCCTGTCGTCGTCCTTCATTCATCCCCTTCACTCATTCATTGTTCTCATGCTTTCTAATCCGTTCATTCAATCATCTCGATCATCGGTCATTCGTCGAATCTGCTCACTCCTACATTCATGCCTTTTTTTCACAGCTTCCACAAAAGCTGATTCATGTAACAGACAGCTGAGAAAAATAATAATTAATAGCAATAAATAATAAGATTAGAGGAAAACGGATTTAACATTGAGTTTATATGGCCGAGCGTTTACATGACGTCACAGTGCATATCGGATTTCTCTGTCTAATCTCTGTCTAATTAGCAGTTTAAAATGCTTGTATCATCCGTATTTCTTGACCGATTTTAATTTGAATGTCACTTTTGGTGATCTCTTTTACGTTATTTTAATATTTTGTTGAGAAACGCAATTTAAAAAATCCATGCGTATTCCCTATTGCTAAATGATTTTTGAGAAAAATAACAGCGCTCAGTCCACGAGTCGACTAAATTACAAGGGTTCCTCGGTTTACGGACGGAAACCTCAAAAATGGCCGCCGGACGACCTAGTTCCGTGATGTAATATTTAAATAACGAATTCAATTACCCAACGACCGCCGTTATTAACATTTAATAAGAAGCCGAAGTTTTCACTTAGCATTGGTCACAGTGTGAACCGCTTTTCAACTTTATTCTTAAAATATTTGAAAGGTTTGTCTGGATTTTAAAATTCTCTTTTCGAAGTTTTGGCGGGCGGCGGGATCGGGTCCTTCACACTCGACATTTACTTAGATTTCCTACGTTTTACGTACGGTTTTTCAGAATTAGCTTTCTTTTTTTACATTTTTAATGGTTTTATAAGAAAGTTACAAAGACCAACGCTTGAGAGTAATAAAAAATTGGCATAAAATCATTGTTAGTGACAATTTACCTAGGTATAAATGTGAAAGTAGATACAGTCTGTTTTTTTATTTATTACTTAGATTTCCTACGTTTTACGTACGGTTTTTCAGAATTAGCTTTCTTTTTTTACATTTTTAATGGTTTTATAAGAAAGTTACAAAGACCAACGCTTGAGAGTAATAAAAAATTGGCATAAAATCATTGTTAGTGACAATTTACCTAGGTATAAATGTGAAAGTAGATACAGTCTGTTTTTTTATGATTTCATGGCTAAACTGCTGAACCGATTTAGATGGTATTTGGTGTGAAGCTAGCTTGAGTCCCGGAAAAAGATGTACAAAAAAAAAAACCGTAAAATAGGACAGTTTCCGAAGGAAAAGTGATAAACGACTTCTACGCGGGCAACAGTTGTACAAACGTTCCTAATAGAGGCAAAATATAATGAAATATGAGTTACAGCGACATTTTTATATTTAAAATGTTTTCTCACACAAAAGGATCTGCGTCATAGTGAAACAAAGCCTCGAGTGATTCCAGGAAGAAGACGATACTTCTGAAAATAGCGTAGCTGTTACACTATATTCCTACCGTGAACGATCTTTTCTGTCATTCTCCAAGAAAATATTTTATATAACTACGCTCAATACAATTCGCACCATTCACAGAAAATGTTTAGATTTATTTACAGTGTAAAGGAACGTCATAAGCTTTATTTGATATGGCCTAAGCGATTCAAGAAAAATGGAGTTCCTCAGAGGACATTGTTTGAGATCTTTTACATGAACCGGCCGCAATTCCATTGAAAGCAATCCCAGGTTTTATCTTTAATTATTTTTGTGACTGTTTATTTTGGCGAGGGTTATTCTTTGGTGCTATATTAGGTTCCGACATTGCCTTTGTTTTCTTAACCCTCGACGCACTTAAAAGAGTGTTATTATTAGTTTGAGTTATCTTTCCGTGGTATTTGTGGGAACTATCAAACCAATAGAACTGTATCAAAGTGACGTTATGTTTCAAGTAGTAAGAAGCGTCACACAAAATGTTTTATAAGGTGATTGTGACAACGTTCTATGGTGGGTTTGGGTTATAATGGACTGATAGTATCTTCCGAAAGGAGAGACCTTTTCAGAAGCGATTGTTTTTTAATAGAAAGCTTTTTAATTATGTTGTTCCTTAGCTAGGTTTAATAAAAAAAGTTAAACTATTCTAATCATAAATGCGTAACATGTAAAAAGTACTCCATGCTGGACCTCTATTCTATATTGTCTTTACACCAATTGTTATCGTATTGTCAACGTTGTTATAGCTCTTATTACCTTGTCACTTAAAAACAATACAAACGCAATAGGGCAAAATCAACGTAGGAAAAGGCCCCTTGGTTTTTATCCAACTTGGTAACACCATATTGCCTTTGACGTATTGTATTGTTGTTAACTCGGCCGCCATTACTGTCAAGTAAATTTGACAATACGATAACACGTCAAAGGCAATATGGTGTTACCAAGTTGGATAAAAACCAAGGGGCCTTTTCCTACGAAACATTTTCCTACAAAACTATACCTATTGGGTATAGTTTTACCCTGTAGAATAGATGCCCCTGATCAGTTGCTCGTGTTATTCTTAAAATACTTTGATTCGCCAAAGTTGAACCTCAGTCTCGTAGAAAAAACAATTTAGGGCATGTTTTTGCACGTTTGCTTTAAGTTAGCTTTCCGCCTCGCGACGCCGCAGCAGCCCGCTCCCCCGGGAACAGTTTATTTTGCTGGCACAAAAACTGTGCTTATTCAGACTCTTATCTGCATATGCCAAATTCAAACAGCTGGGCCGATCTCTCGGGGCAGCCAAGTGTAAATATGAGCACATTCGTTATGGAAGAACAAGACAAAAAGCAACTTGAATAATGCAACGATAACAGCGCAGAAACTTAATTTAAAATTTCACCCCAGTAAAAAAGAGCTACGAAATACCTAAATACCTATCGACTGTCTTTTTAAAGATGCCGCCTCGAGTTGAAAATGCATTAAAACGAAACAAAAGACTGTAGACGCTTTTGCATTATTATTTTTCAGCTCGAGCGGGCTTGCTCAATGAGTAGACCAAACTCCTTTAGAAAACTTAAAACACAAGACTTACTATCCGTGGCACAGATAATTGTATAATGACTGGAGCTAAGTTGAATTGTTGAGTCTTTCTTTTAACTTTGCAAATTATAAAATTATCTCGATGGAGACCATCGCACTTAGCATACTGTTCCCGGTCTCTCATTTAGAAAGGCACAATTAGTCCGCATTTCGGTATAGTTTCTATGTTGCTTACATAGAAAGGGATACAAGCGAGCGTGAAGGTGGATTGGCGGTGAGTAGTCACCGCTAGTGGACACCAGCGTCCCCATTAGTCCCCAAGGAGTCGGTACTCCGTTGCCGGTCCTTAAGGGCAACGATCTCCCTAATATCGTTATTGTTCTTGCGTGCGGGCGGGAGCCGGCTCCGCTATTTATGCTTTAATAACTACACAACACTAAAACATTTTACATAGTCATTTATTAATTTTGATAATTGGAATTAGTTTCAATTACATTTATAGTGTTTTCAACGCACGAAGGCGCGTCCCGGCGCGCCAGTCGAGTTGACATTGCAAGGTTGCGTCAACGTACCTATGTAGAATTATGTAGATGAGCGGGACTTTGCGGATTGAACACAATAAACAAGATGATAAAAACAATCCAGAATAAATTATTTTTCATACAATTTTATTTATTATTATACTTACGTATGCGCAAAATTTACAAACATATCCTATGGTCTAACTGCAATACCTACCTACTTTACTTTTTTAATGTAAAAGCAGTAACTCATGAACATACAGTGTGTTACCGGCATGCGGGCATTTATTAAAACCGTCGATAAAATGTAGCATTAGCAATTGTTTGCAACTATTATCAATTAAAAAATAATCAAAATAAGTTCACAATTAATTTTCTTAGATACTGTCCATTTTTAATTTAGTGCATGTGCTGCGTGTTCATCGCTAGCAGTATCGCTGTTGCTTGGTACAAGGCATGTCGTGGTACGGGGGCAGATCATAATAATCAAAGTATCCGTCGACTGTCATTTACACTTGTCAAATTGCTGTGCTTTACATTGCTGGCAATTAAAATTTTGTTAGAAAGTTAACAAAGCCTGAAAATTTGTTTATTAATTAAATTTTCATCACACTTGCTCGTAAAGAGTGTCCTAACATGCTAGAAAAATCGACCGTAAATCCAAAATAATACCCGCGGGCCTTTTTTTACCATTACGCTTCTAACGTGCGTAATAGCTTTTTTTTTTTAATATTATACGTGGACTCAAACTATCACAATACGTCAGGACCCCAATTCTTGTGCCATTCGATATGAAGTTTCATTCGAGATGAAATGTCAGTTGAATACTATTTCCTAAAAATCTCGCATAATAAACTATTGATCTCATATGTCACTAGAATCGGACTCCGAACACGTTTGACATTATCTGTGGTAAGTCACAGACAATGATGTAGTCTGCCGCTAATAAGTTAAAAATATGTTTTTTTGTCTGATTTTATTTCATTTCCTCGCAATTGTGATGAAAAACATTGTATGTTACACGGGTGGTAACGGAAATACAAAGCTCGAGTCATTAAAGCCCTCAGCCTTCGGCTTCGGGCTTCTAACAGACTCTCGTTTGTAATTCTTTCTTTACCACCCTTAATACACAATGTACTATAATGCCATAGTTACGTTACAGATATACGTTATTTTAACTTACTTTAAAAAAAGCCAGGGTGCTGGTAACACACTGTATATTAATAATAGAAAATTTGTGTAAAATCATGTGAAATAGAAGTATCAAACAGTCAAAAATTCGAAACAATCTACACTGAAAAAAAGAACAGTCGGTATTCAAGACTCAATGAACCTGAACTTTTGCTGCTTCGCACGCTATACTCTATAGGCGAAACGTTCGAAACGGTAATTGTTACTGTCCCAAAAACAGATAAAGCTTGCACCCAAATTCAACTGTTTTGACAGTAAATTGAATTAAAATAGCATTGTTAATATTGTATTTAATAAAATAGTAAAATATTCAATCAGTAAACTTGATGGTTTTAGTCTGATACGATTTACTTTATAATACTTTTCGTGATTTATGTTTGCGTAAGTTTTTGTTTCAGTGGCATACATCCATATTTTTTTAACACCTTTTAATACAGTTACTTTAACATTTCATTACATGTCTCTATTCCCCACAGGTGTCCGCGGCCTCCACAACCTGGAGATTAACGTGCCCAGTGCGGTGCTGGTGGGGGAGACGGTGACCTTGGAGTGCAGCTGGCAGCTGGAGGACGAGGAGGCGCTGTACAGCGTCAAGTGGTACCGCGGCCGCGAGGAGTTCTACCGGTACATCCCTAAGGAGCTCCCGCACACGAGGGTGTTCCCGCTGCCGGGCATCGAAGTCGACGTGAGTCTTATTACTATAAGCTTTTTAAAGCAAATGACAACAGTCCAGTCCAGTCAGCAACAGAAACAGACGAAGATCTGAAAGTATTTATGGACGCTCTTATTCTGTTGAAAATAGAACAGTTTATAGATAATTTTGAGGTCTTCGACAGTCCACCTGGTTTAGCTGCTGACTGTTCGAGTATGTCTGCACTACTGGTTCAACACCAACTAACTTTGGAGTGAATAGAAATAGGCATGATGTAAATGGGAAAATTAGTTACTACCCACATGCCACATCTCTTTCACTCGGTATGACAATAAATGTGAGAGACGTAAAAATAGTATTTTAAGCAGAAGTACCTACCAACATTGTTAGGGTTAGGGTTTCCCGATCATGATCATGACTTTCTTGACCGAGAATTGCTTGAGTAAGATCTGCGATGTAGGACCTAACATTTGCTAGATCTACAATAGTAAAACAGTTCAAAATTTGCAGCTGTTTGGCATTGTATTTTCTTAAATTAAACCACTATCTTTGTTTTACAATTAACAAAGGATTCATAATAATAAAATCAATTATAAGTAACTCCGGTAGCACAGAAACATGCAAATAACGTTTATCGCTGCGTTTCTTTTTGCTCGCTTCCGATCGGTTTCTAAATAAAAAAGAAAGAAATCCCATTTTCGTCACGTATTGCACATACTATAAAAGAGTTTCTTTGACAAGCACCGCACGTCACACTCGATGCAGGAAAATAAACAAGCATCGGCGCTATCGCACTGGTGAATGACATTTAGTTGCATCTTTAACAAATTCCTGTTACCTACTGTAAATGTTGCCCATGGCTGTCTTCGTACAGTCATTCATCGCTATTCCCTCGGAAACTGGACAATTTACCGTGATAAAAAGTATCCCATGTTCTTTGACGGGATTTAAGCTATCCTTATACCAAATTCTGTTTTAATCGGTTTAGCTATGAAATTGAAACAAACAAACAAACAGAGTTAGTTCCGCATTATAATATTACTAGCTGTTGCCCGCGACTTTGTCCATGGCGAAGTCCTTCCTCGGGGTTTAGTTTAGCTATGAAGCGTTACAAACAGACAGATTTACTTTTTACATTTATAATATTAGTATGGATTATGGATATCAATCAATGAACAGTAATCGTATCATACGCAAATCGTTCGATTAAATCTACATGTGAATCAGATAAAATCGATCGGGGACCCGTAACAGCGCCGCTAGGGAAAGCGAGTGAACAAGCCACCGCTTTTGCGAGGGACTCGATGTATCCATATTACGGACATGTTCTTTAGATTGGTCGTATTTAAAGTACATGAATATTGCATTAATTGTTTGATTGCACAGAAAATGTATTGGCTAAAATGCATGTCAAGAATCATTCACGCGTAGATTACTTCATCACTTAATTATATTTAAGTTAAATTCATTGTTAATATATGTATATACTGTTACACACTAAATAATTAAACGAGAGATATAAATGTGACTGTAAGTATTAAAAAAAATGTGATTGTAATTTGTATTCCTTGACTTTTTAATACAATGGTACCTAACTAATGATGATGATGATGATGATCTTTTCGACCATTTTCGGCCATGGCGCCCAACATGGCGTTCGACTCCTAGTGAGTCGGGCGCTGGTGCACCCGAAGATGGCTTATATAGCCGATCTTCGCAGCGAACTCCCGTGCACAATGAGGGCCCGTGAGTACGCCGCTTACATAATTGTAGTTGATAGCAGTGGGCCGACGGGCCTTTACCTTATCGCGCTTAGCGTCGAGGTCAGTTTTACGCTGCTCCTCGAACTCGCGGACTTGCCTCCTCTCAATCCCGCGCCATTCCGGACACTGTGCCGCCAAACCTTCCCACTGAGAGGGCTCAATGTTACACCTTTTCATATGCCGCTTCTGAACATCTTTGTAACATAAAATCGTAACTAATTTGCAGCTAAGCAACTGCCTCAAAAGCTAAACATGTATTGTTGCAAACACAGCTTATTCTACGATCTTAAATGGAATGACTAAACAAAATTTAAAGTAACTTTTCTCATACGCTTACTTTGATTTTCACATTATAAGTTACTCCGAAGATATTTCCATTATTTCGCGTGGTATTCGTAAAAAGAAAGGTAGAAGGAAATTTAAAAAGGATTGTTTTGATCACTGGTTTTCTGTCATACTCATATAAGTACAGGTTACTATTGCCATTAAAAAAGAATTCTCACGACCGCCCCGTAATTTACACGCCTATCCGATTTTAATGATTAAATACCAAAATACGACGATGTATTGAATATTTCGCGTATTTTCACACATTCCATTTATTTCTGAAACAATTCTGACAGTAAACTTGAGATGTCAATGAGTGATGAGTACAACAATGCTAAAATGGGATGGCTGGCATTCCTATACAAATATCTACATTAGCTATTTCTAAGAGAAATTGAAAAATAGCTACATATTGGGTCCTTACCTTTGAAATTGGCATATTTTTTACGTGTTTTGTTTCGTACGAAATTTATTCATTTCAATTTTAACATCCAAATTAATTTTAAATTTCATTAATACGCTATGTTACAAAGGTTTTAGATACAAATAATACGGTTACATTTCTTTCTTAATGTTTAAAAATTAAAGTGTGAACTCAACTCTATTCAAGTGCTGCCAGTTCAAGTGTTTCAATTACGCATAGTTTTATAAAACTAACTATTTTTAAGTAATTAAGGTATGTATAATATAGCTTAGAAGTGTCCAATATTCCTGGCAGAATGTTGTTTGGTTTGCATTTGACGTTACCAAATAACCCAATATTTAATTTCTTAGCTTATTGATCACATGTTTTAGTGCGTAATCATTTACGAGAAGGTCAACATTCTTCCTTACTTGCGTCCCGTACCCACCCCACTGTACGTCTCTACGTTAATCTTAATATAATGAAATTAAAATTACAATACAATCTATTTCTGACCGCTTATTATCGCCCCGGGTCCTATGTTATTCTTACCAAAAGTAATCGCTTTATCATGAATCTAAAGCAGTTATCTGCGTATCTCCCAGCTCTATATGCAAATAGGACGTTGAGGGTAATTCGAGATGACGGGGAGATAAAACTTAATGTTGTTCTTGGGTTATTCTATGCATACATTTAGCGAGGTTCAATATGCGTATGTACAGTCGAGCTCATAAATATGTGTTCACTTTAGTACCTTGTCTATTTAATGTCATCGAAACTGCCATATACGAATAAAGTGACAAGGCACCAATTTATGAACTCGATTGTACCATCAAGGAATTTGGATGTTTAGTAGTTCGACATAATACGTCAAGTAGCCGTGTTATATATTTCCCGACGTGACACGACTAATAACAAGTGGAAAATGTACGGTCGGCCTTATGAGTAGCTGCAAACTTTAGTGGTTTGTCCCTTTAACGTCATGTTTGAACAGCGTCTACTGCAGTAATCTGTCAAAGGCGATAAAGCGACAATGTAAAAAGGCTCGCAGCTACTTACAAACTGTAAAGCCCAGCAAAATAACGTATTTTTAAAAAACTGCTTTAATTTCAAATTTCTCGATCGTACATTATGTATGTATAAGATGGGAAACTTTACCCTTTACCCGAAGCGTAGTTTTATAGTAACGAGAGTTAAAGTCGTTAGTGTAGATTTTAGTAATTAGTGATACGTAACGCCTGAAATTAGTGATCCCAAAGCTATTAACAGCACTTTATTGTTCATCGTGTTTACTTTACTTGTATTAACTTTAATGAATATTCAATAGGTATGTAAATTTAATTAAGAACAGGTACAAGATATGGTATACACGTAATTTAATACACAGTAATAGTTACTTAGTACATATAACTTATAAATGCAATATTAAAACATATTGAACGTTGAAATCATATTTAAGAAATATTAAAATAAGTATATAAATACCTACCTACTTCAATTAGGAGTTTACTTTGGAACCACGCAGTCATGGTCAGTCAATGCCTTCTTAAACAGCAAAAAATTAAACTAAATAATATGGCTCGAAACAGATAGAATATAAACACATCAAGTTGTACAGAACCCAAAACGACGAAATTTTACTTCTCATGGCACAATAAGCGGCAAGACAACCAATTCCGTTTTATCCAATTTAGGACCGCTTTAATCCGGGGTATTATTGAGCGAGCGTTAGCCGGAATATAAAAAGCGCTGTCATTTGAGAAATGTGTTCTACACATTTATGTACACCTGGTGGCCCGAATTACCCGGCTCCTGTTCCTCTCCTTGGAATTGTTTGATCCATCTTACAATTATATGTATACATCTTTTATCTTATTTATTTTAATATTAGTTTACATTTCTTGTATTTGTTTATCATCTTTCTTAAGAATAGTAACATATTTTCCAGAGAATTCTTTATCTCCAGGAGACGTTTAAAGTTTGGAAGTGCAAACATTAATGGAGACTGTCGTTTGTCAACTTTTGATAAACAACGTGTACACTATAGCTCCGCCCGCCTATCATAAAATATTAGCCTTCATTTATAATTTACTTACCTACCTACTTTGTTTCTTCACTCAATAATTTTTCATTTCATTCAATTTTACTCCAGAAGAATCCTATACTATATATCCTTTGCTACTTTTTACTTATACTATTAATATCAAAAATATGAAACTTCATTTGTCCTTCAATTACGCATGAACAGCTAAACGGATCTAAATTAAATGTCCTAGGTAGGATACTTTGAAGAGAAACCCGATTAACGACTCCTACATAATATGCAAGTCTCTGGCAAAGGCTAGTACCTATAGTTAAAACTTTTTCAACTGAGCTTATCCACTTAAGAATACAAAGTCATTGTGTTGTTAACCACAAATTAGGACAACGAGCTCGCAGTAAAAGCAGATAATAACCGCCTTCGAAGGTTTACATAGATTATCGACTACAAAATACAGTAATAGAAGCCAGCATTTTTTTTGCATTTTACAACCGCCCGACTAAGATTGTATAGATACAATGACCATTGTGTTTACAGGTAAGTGGAAGAGCCCAGTTCAAAAAGTTTAAACTATAAACTACAGTGTAGCCGTTCTAAGAGGGCGCATTTGACAGCTGTCATCTTAATACAAAATATAACCTCAAACTCGTATTTTGATGACAGCTGTCAAATTATCCCTCTTAGAACGGCCATACTGTATATTGTCTAGATGCCTTGTGGCTAAATGTTTACTCGGAGCGCTGAAACAAACCAGCCGTACAACACCAGTACATCATCCCCCGTCGGCCGCAACGGGTTTTTGCACGCATTAGCGAACTCCCCGAGGACCTGCTATTGAACCCTGGGGTACTTTTTCTCAGTAAATGTCTGTACCAAAAAAGATCGTAAGTCAAACAAATCCTGGTAGCTCTAAGGCCCTTCTACGCTGTTATACTTCAGAATAACGACATGGGCAACTCAAACGATGTTATTCTGAGCACGTACGGGTTACGATTTTTACAAAGAGCCCGATAAACGTAAGGTACTTTGTTTTTAGAATTCATGATCTGTATCCAGAAATATTTTATAATGTAGTGTGCATTCATCCCTCATTTATCATTGATAACGTCTAAGTATGATATCTGCGTACGATAAATTTTACTTCGCATGTAATATAATGAAGAGTCGTACCTACATTAAACAGCTGTAATTTATTACTGATTACGTTGATATAAAGCTGAGTCGGTTAAATTGGGTACGTTCGAGTTCCATGAAGCTTCATACCCTTCATACGCATGTTTTGTGACTTACAGCGAGGTTTTAAGAAGATATTTGAAACGCTGGACAAAAAATGATAGGAAACTTTTCTGTGCCTAAGAATAAGTGTCTTAAACCTAAGTCTTTGTCTAACAGTAGTACAAAAAAGTTAGAGCAAAAGCGATTAATCAAAAAGCCGAGCGAACAGGGAGCCATTAATTAAAGCGTGAAGCGAGCTTACTTCATGAATTAAAGTTTTTTTTGCGTTTTCAGAACCCTTCTGGCGAAAATAATTTGTTCAAACGACAAATAATAACATGCCGAGACGGTTTGCATTCCGCTGTGAGTGGCTCGAGATGAGGTCTGAGTATTTATGAAGGGTGTCATGTGTGGTTACATCACACTTTATATTTATGCATAAGCTTATAACCGCCTTCAGATTGGTAACGTTTTCCTAATGCTACATCCGTATTGTTATAACGTAAATTCAATTTTGAAGTTATGCGCTCAAGGGGGTTATACCATGACATACTAAAGCAGTTCAGTTAAGGTTGAGAGAAAGGTACAGACCTATAGTAGTTAAGTTTGGCAGAGACTTATTATGTATATCGAGTAACAGCTTTATTATGTATATCGAGTACGACCCCGATCCCTAAATTTTGGCAGTAACATTTCCTCGTAAAAACATACCGTTGAATAACGTTCAGTAAATAATTAATATTTATCGTTTTCTTGACTTCGTAGAACGCATGTAGGTATTTCTGTCAAGTCTTAAAAATATGTTTATTGCAGATATCTCGGTCGGGCGCGCGGCGGGTGGTGCTGCAGCAGGCCACACCGGCCATGGCGGGCCGGTTCCGCTGCGAGGTGTCGGCCGACGCGCCTACCTTTCACACTGAGATACGCTCCGCGCCGCTCGAAGTCGTCGGTGAGATATCAAAGATGTTAGGCATGTAGTTGGTCGCACTAGTGACGTTCTGGGTGACTGGTCTGACGGGGTAGAACCGTAGAAAACAAGACTGATTTAGGCAGTATTTCCTAGCCATGACGCCACTAGAAAAAAATACGTCTAAATAAGATGAGATTGTTGTACATAAGTATTTTGATCAGATTTCGATTCGACGAGCCTAACACGACGATTGTTATTACGTACGTCAACTACGCTATCAGTTAAATTAAAATTTAACTTATATTTGTTACAATTTGTCAAGCTATATTATTAAATTTATGTCAATTAAAAAAAAACACGGGAGGGTTCTAATTTTTTTGAGTTCACTACTACTGAGTTAGGTACTTTTTTTCTTTCATTCTCCTTGCCCTGTAAATATTTTGGTGAATCTCTCTCAGATAAGTCTAGATTGTCCTGCATTCTCTACATAGCGACGGGTAGTCCAAGGTTTACAATGGATTAATCTATGAATCCAACATAAACAAACAGGATCCTAGATCCTAGCTCAGAGTTCCTCTCTGTTTTTCCGATATCCAAGATATGATGCTACCCTTTGGCATAGTTTTTGCATAGCTAAACTGAACTTAATGACCATGATTGGGTGGCATAGAGAGGATACTCTCAAATGATGAATCGATTTTATAATAAAAGTTAAGCAAAAACTTGTTACGTCCTAATAAAGTTACGATAAAGTCCAATTGTACTACAATCGTGGTTTAAAAGGTTTATAATGGAACCGGCCTGATTTATTAAAGAGACTGGAACTACAACATATCGAAAGTTAGACGAGGCCCTCCATCCTCGTAAACACCGCGAGCCCAACCAAACACAGTAGGTAGATCTGTTTAAAATTTACTGCTCTCGCCCTTTACAAAGTTGAATTAAGGGAAAGCGCTTCAGAAACATTTAAGTAGCTCCAACTTAACAGCGGCTGAAATCCGTAAATTTTTAACATCCAATTATCAAGGGGAAATTGTTTAGTAGGTACCTACATAGCGCGGATAAAATGTTGGAAGAAAACTTAGAGGAACTTAACAAGGAATGTGAAAAGAAAAGAGGAAAGTCTAGAAAATTTAAGAGTATATAGGGCAACGTTTTTTCCCTGGCGCAAAATTATGAAATTTCTAGCTTAAAACCGAATGTATTACTATGCTAAGTACAATTATTAATATTAATATGGTACAGTGAAGCCAAAGGAGCACGTAAGCCACCTGAGGCCCTTGCCAAGATGCACTATGCTAACTAGCGTTTCTGTATTCGTTTAGTTTTTAAACCAATAGCGTCACTGGTAGATCACGTTATACGAAAAGTCACGTAATCTTCTAGTGACGCTATTGGTTTAAAAAGGATGGTAATTGGGATCTGAAAGGCATCACTTTATACAGGGTGTATACGGAGGGGTGGATCAAACGAAGGTCAAAGGTAGGGGACCTCAAGGGCTACCGAATTGACCCCCATCTATGTTCAGCGATTTTCATTTGTTTCAGAGTTACGAGCTTTTTTGTGAAAATTTCAGAAATGTCGGATTTCCGGTATAATTCCTTTGTGGTAGCTAAACTATTCGACCTATCACAGTGTTTTTTTTTTTGGAAGTATTCAGATAGCGGACCTAACAAATAACAATGCCATTTTGAGTCATGGCATCATACATTTTACAAGAAAAAATAAAACTCTCAATAATTTGAGCACATTGAAATTTTCCATGAACATTCACAGGTCAAAAAATTTAAATTATCACATAACATTTTTTTTTGCAAAGTACTTTATAAACTACCTTGGTTTATGGAGAATTAGCCCTGAAATTTTTTTTTAGATTGTCTCACGGCATCACCTTGAAAATAGTATGGAAAGGGAATAAGTAGTAAAAATCACTTTTTAAATATCCAAGTAAAATATTTTTTAAATAGGACTAGTACATCAAAATACATTTTTATTATTTAAAAAAATAGTAATAATTTTAACATTAATCAAAATTACAACAATAATAATGATCTAAATATCCACGAATTAAAAATGCCTACATTGGTTTGTAAGGTTGATTTAAGAGTTTTTTTTTAATGTTACTGGCCATCAGTACCTACCGGGTTAGCAAAAAAATAATAATTGAAAACAATTGAAAAAATAATCCTTTGTCATTCATTGCGTAATTAAGCTAATGCATCTTGTTAAAAATAACACATTTAATTAACTGAGTGATTACATTTAAAGGGTAATGAGTTATACCCCACGAGAGTATGCAGAAATGCATTATTGCTACGGTGCAGCTCAAGGAATCGCTCGTGCAGCTGCCAGGATGTACCAGGAACAACTCACACGAAGAGGAGAGCGAATCCGTTCTATCGTTGGCACTCCTTCAGATTGAGCAGTTCCAGGTATACGACCTTCTAAATACGCGTTATGGACGCGTATGAAGACGCGATAGTCAGGATAAGAACAGATTCGCTCTCCTCTTCGTGTAAGTTGTTCCTGGTACATCCTGGCAGCTGCACGAGCGTTACCTTGAGCTGCACCGTAGCAATAATGCATTTCTGCATACTCTCGTGGGGTATAACTCATTACCCTTTAAATGTAATCACTCAGTTAATTAAATGTGTTATTTTTAACAAGATGCATTAGCTTAATTACGCAATGAATGACAAAGGATTATTTTTTCAATTGTTTTCAATTATTATTTTTTTGCTAACCCGGTAGGTACTAATGGCCAGTAACATTAAAAAAAAACTCTTAAATCAACCTTACAAACCAATGTAGGCATTTTTAATTCGTGGATATTTAGATCATTATTATTGTTGTAATTTTGATTAATGTTAAAATTATTACTATTTTTTTAAATAATAAAAATGTATTTTGATGTACTAGTCCTATTTAAAAAATATTTTACTTGGATATTTAAAAAGTGATTTTTACTACTTATTCCCTTTCCATACTATTTTCAAGGTGACGCCGTGAGACAATCTAAAAAAAAATTTCAGGGCTAATTCTCCATAAACCAAGGTAGTTTATAAAGTACTTTGCAAAAAAAAATGTCATGTGATAATTTAAAAATTTTGACCTGTGAATGTTCATGGAAAATTTCAATGTGCTCAAATTATTGAGAGTTTTATTTTTTCTTGTAAAATGTATGATGCCATGACTCAAAATGGCATTGTTATTTGTTAGGTCCGCTATCTGACTACTTCTAAAAAAAAAAACACTGTGATAGGTCGAATAGTTTAGCTACCACAAAGGAATTATACCGAAAATCCGACATTTCTGAAATATTCACAATAAAGCTCGTAACTCTGAAACAAATGAAAATCGCTGAACATAGATGGGGGTCAATTCGGTAGCCCTTGAGGTCCCCTACCTTTAACCTTCGTTTGATCCACCCCTCCGTATACACCCTGTATATGCGATAATCTCAAAAACTACTAAACAGATTTTCATGCAGGTTTCACCATCAGGTAGACGATTTTTCACGGGAGGTTTTTTTGTACGATAAATACTGGTTTATGTACGGGTGTTACAGAAAACTCACATAAACCGAAGCGAAGCGAAGACGGGTCGCTAGTTCATAATAAAATTACAATGGCACAGACCTACCAATATATTATTATACTCGTGGATGAACTTATTTTGCTTTCTCGGTAAAATTTTAGATCGATATCGATGAATTAATGACTAATAAGCAGAGAGGCTATTTGATACCCAATGATGAGCATGGGATAATTTTCATCTCGGAAATTGCACAGTTGCAGTGGCAATCACAATTAACGGACTCCATTGGGAATAAATTGCGAATAGCGCAATAATATGTGACATACAGTCAGCATCAAAAGTAGCTAAGCATTATACGAGTAACATGCAATGTCAAAAAGATCTAGACACGACTTATTCTCTTGACAATTGAGTTGAGTGCAAATCATTTTGACCTCTTCGGTTGCGTAGTTACTTCTGCTGCTGACTGTACATTGCTATTGTACAGATAATAACATGACAGATATAACCAAAACAGCTTAAATGCCACGTTACGGTGATTAGGTTTATTCTATTTTAGACTTCTACTTATACGTCATTTGTGAACTAGTGTCAAATATAAAGTTGCTAGTTAATTAAAATAATAACTGAAAAGAAAAACTCAATTTTAATAAACTAAAACATTAAATTTAAGAATGGCCACTGACTTCTACTTACATCCTTAATTTATTAAAAAGATATCTTACAAGTGACCCTTTATTAGACGTAAAATTGTTTGCTGCTTTAATTATTTTGAATTCTTTTTCTTTTTCTGTTCTCTGATTATTATTAGGTACCTACATACGTATTTATGTTGACTTTCTCAATGTAATTTCGTATTTTTCGACATGCAATGCACTTTATTTTTTAATATTACATCGATGAATAAAAAACTAAACTAAACTTACCGAACTGCGTTACTATTGCCTAACGCACTCGCAATCTCTATTGGCTTCAAAGCGGAACAATTGTTTTCATTTTGTATGCAGACATAGCCTTCGATTTTCAAAATGAAAACAATTGCGATTGCGTGTGCGTTAACCAATAGCCCCTCGGACTCATGTAACTAAACTAACTACAACTCATTTAGAAATTTAACCTACCGTCAGCGGATCAGTATACAGAAAATAGATATTACGAGCTTACGACTGTCCTACCTATATTCCTTCATAAATCGTGTTAATTAGGCGTATGTGGTTTCGTAATGTGAGGTCAGCTATTGTTTTTCAGCGCAATTTCGGTTCGCAAACCGCAGTCGCGGTCTCAGACCCAAACTAATTTGAGGTCCAGCCATTATCTTTGCACCTCCGGATAGCAAATAGCCACTCCGATTCAACACTCATCTTATATTCCGAGTGCCTTAGCCCAATATGAATACTTTACCGAGAGAGCCAGCTTTATTTGGTTTCAATATAAGGAGCCCGACTAAGACGTTACCGCATAGCCCCTTTGAGTATTCCATTTGAGATTTCATAGATATTGTAATTTCAATGGTCAAAGTAGAATCATATTGGAATATTGCAGACTTCCGTTTAGTCTTTAACGAAATAGTTATTGTTTTTGAACATGAGGACGGGACTTCTTTTCTACTGGGTAAAAATAAGAGTACTTATTTACTTAACAGTAATGACGGCCTACTTAAAAACAAAAAGTACAATACCAAATCATCTGGTTTCGCCCATCATAATAGGGGCCCGGGGGCCCTAACATGGCTGCGTTTATCGCGTGACAAAGTTTGGATAAGGCATCCGTCACCTTTTGACACGTAAATAAGAACGAGAGTGACGGATACTTCATCCACATTTGACACGCGATATAAACGCAACTATACTAGGCCCGGTGATGTAGTAAATAATCATACGACTGGTTTTATTACACAAACGCATCATCAAATTAGGTCACCTTTTTGCATTACGAAGTTTAAGAAGCGCCACTTTTAAATTACTTGAAAAACCAAAACAAAAGGCGTCCGAGAGCGAGTCGGCGGAGCGGCGCTTTGCGAACGGATGTTGGAGCAAAGACAATTTTGACGACTTTAGATCATATTTATTAGTATGTACTGCGAACATTTAATAGCCCTGTAAGTATAAAATTTAAGTATATATTTTCTCTTAATAATTATCATAAGGATGGTGTGTCATTATTGTAAATCAACTTCATTTTGTAGGTAGGCAGTTTGGCGTGACTACCATATCTCATGTGAACACACTAAATAGCAGACGATTGAGTAAAGGTTATTATTATTACCGCCATACTCAGAGACATTATTGAAACGTACCAACTTGTTCCTTTTTCAAACTTGTGTACGAGAAATCGTCACTAAGCACTTAACTGCCATTTAACTGACTCTGAGTACAGCCGTTAGAATGTTGTCGAATAAATATTTGAGTTTGAATATACTCCGGAAAGCGACCTACTTTTTTCACACATTTTTTTGCCAGTCGAGTCATTAATTGGAAAAGCACAATCGTCACTATCGTTGTCGTTCGGATTTTTATTTGGCTCTGTTTTATTACCGGCCAGGTACATTTTCACGCCACCCCGCTCCTTCGTACGGATTAAAAACCTTGTTAGCATCGTTAATCGACATGAATTGCCCACGCAAGCTTACTGGAAAAATATTGTTGCTTCAGCTTTGTGGCGGTAATAAAAGCGCTGCCCGCTGCTTCAGCGCATCCCGCAAAGGTAAATTTAGTTTGGGCGGATTCGATCAGGCTCCGGATTAAAAGTATCGTTAGCCTAGTAGAAACTATCGATGCCCCGCTTTCCGTGGACTTTGCAACAAAATTCCGCACAGCTTTTGTTTGTTGCAGAATTTTGAATTAATCCCGCCACGGTTTTGAAACTGTGACCGGAAACATAACAGTTTACCAAAATGAAGTAATATTTTAATATGATTCCCAGACATGAAAAACTGTGTTTAAAATATAGTGTGTACTGTGTAGTGTATGTGTTTAGTAAAAAACCTCATGGGTATATGATTCCTTGACCAGTTTAGACTATGTCAAAGTGACGTAATCAATGAAAACGTAATAAACTTCTCATGATTTTATTTACAGTGTCAATGTGACATAATCCGAAAAGGTATAGGAATGATTTCCCTTGACAATACATATCTGGACCTCAAGGCATTCATTCCCATCGAACTTTAGCCGTTTACAAACACGAGCTCTATTCGATTTATTTCGAAAGATTCGCTATAAATAGTAGTGAAGGTGCACTGCACACTTTACATTGTTACATTCAGGTCTCGTAAAAGTTACAAAGCTCCACGAGCGGAGGCCATTTCCACTGTCTACCGTGTTTCGCCGCTTTGGCGATATTCCAAGAATCAAAGAACACAAAGGCATTTGCGCCCCGAGTTACCTACAAAAAGCCCCAGGGATAACGAATTGCCACGTCGCCGTCCCTTCCGCTTGTTACCGCTGCCGCGCGTCAGTCGCCGAGCAAACGTCAATATGACTATCATTTGTCAATACAAAAACTCCATCAAGTAGTTTTTGCTCCAACTGGAAACACTCAAAACAAATTGATGGGTATTTCAGTGGCACTGTGGACAAAAACTAAAGCGGTAGGCCATCGATACGTTTGGGTTTGTACGTGGATGTTCGAATTGTGAAATGCGGGAGTTGCGAATGTCCACAGACGTGCTTGAAATAAAACCAGGCTGTATTATTCATAATATTTAAACCAAATAGATTTCCACATGCGCTTTGTTATTTTTATCCCCGCTGGCTGTGACTGACGTTCGTGACCGCCCACAATTATACATATAACGATCGATATATGATAATTAATTTACCAGAACGGTTTCTAGCTCATTTAGTCGATTCGCAGGTTGTGAGCTTTTAGTTTATCCATTGGAGCTGTTCATTATGTGTATACCTACTAAGCCAGTTGATATGTAGAAAGCCTACACACGGAATATCAAATCAAAACCAACAATATAATTAGGTTAATTAGGCTATACGTAATAAGTGAACTAGTTCTAATAAATCAGTATTAACAGTACCCAATTACGAGTAAAGTTATGTACTATTAATATCAAAAATACATGAATACGTCCTTACCTCCTTTCTAAGAAAAGTCAACCTTGGTATACGTGGTTTTGTTAGGTCTATTGTCTGCCATAAAATTTAAGTTCCGTTTTTGATAATCCATAACGTTGAAAACGTTCATCACGTTAGTGTTAGTCATGATGCTGAAAGTCAACATTAGAAAGTATAATTTGCAGTTCCAACTAGGTATATTGTTTAAGGTAATAAACAATAAGTGTAATGTAATGTACGGTAATGTAGGTGGTATAGCAATTACATGCATGTTGATTTTATATCAAATTTATGTAAGTTGCGTTTGCAAGGATGTAATAGGTGTAACATTAAAAAAAACGGAGCATTGAAGGAGGCGGGCGGGCGGGAACCCAGCCTAGCAGAGTCGCTGTTGCATTGAACCGCCTCTATTCTAAAATCCAAATCGTATTTAACCTGTTACGGAATTGTGTTAAATTCGCCTGCCATTACCGCCAAGTAAAGAAAGACCTATCAAATCGTTGGCAATGCGATAACAGGTCAAAAACTATATCGTTTTTACCGCGTTGAACAGGGGCCCTGTTCGCTCGTTGCGCTCATTTTGAAACTTTAGGCTAGAACGGTATTACTAAAAACGTTTAAGACTTTAAAATATTATGAACTAGCGATCCGCCCTCGCTTCGCTTCGGTTTCTGTAAAACCCGTACATAAAACAGTATCTATAATACATAAAAACCTTCCTCTTGAATCACTTTATCTATTAAAAAAAACCGCATCAAAATCCGTTGCGTACTTTTAAAGATCTAAGCATACATAGGGACAGACAGCGGGAAGTGACTTTGTTTTATAATATGTAGTGATTAAAACAATTCTAAATTATTGAACGTTTTGGATATAAAATTTATATATTTAGAGAATTATAATCAAAAGTATCAGTGTTTTGCTTGACATTTAAAAAAAATATCGATACTTATAAGTATAAAAATTATGGAAATCCATTTAAGACTTTAAAAATTCGATATAATATAAGTTTATGGGTTACAGACGAATCACTACTCTGATCGTATGCTGACAACTCTTTATTACTAGAGGTAAAGAGAATGTCAGATATTTTTGTCTAATGACTGTACCTAGTTACGTTGCTGAGGAGTACGATAGTTTGATCTTGATATAATACTAATTATATGTTAATCAGCTACCTCGCATTTCAGGCACTTTACTATCACAACACAACCCAATAGTTTCTCAGCGTGATGACAACCTGATAAGTTGAAATTAGCATACATCGTCGGCTTAATCCATTTCTGATTATTAATACCGTGTTAGATTAGCACTTCCACGCCTGAGTTAACATGTATTGCTGAGTCGTTTGGTCCTTACGTCGCCATGCGTTAGCTTGTACAATTAGATGTGTTCCCTCTTATTTATAAACGCACAATAGTTAAGGTATGCTTTAAAGTATGCTTGGGCCTTATCTGTCATTGTGATATTTGAATTTGACAGAAAGTGACAGTGACAGAATACCTGAACTATAGCTTTAATGTGCGTTTATGAATATGGGAGGTTAATCTCACACACACAGTGACTAGTGTTGCTAGTTTTTTTAGCCTGTTTTATATAGTGTCTCGCTGCACACATGTCACCTGATGCTAAGTACTATCTGAAAACCATAGACATTTACAATCTCAAGACTAAAATCTTAAAAGTGCAATCCTGTTTGCAAATGCGTTGCCAACCTTGGGGACTAAGATGGAATGCCTCTACCTCTATGCTAGTAATTCCACCAGTGGTCTTCTGGCTTGGACGTAGGGTCAGCGATCAGGGGGATTATTATGATTATGACATAGCTATGCAGTTCAGTTTACGCTGAGAGAAAAGGACAGAGCTATACAACTGCCATAGCTCTGTCCTTTACGCACGCCATTTCGAAATATGGTGACTATTCTATTTTCAACGATACCGAAATTAAAATGTTATTTTTTAAGATTCTACTTAGTATATTGAGAATCTGGTATTTTAACATTCTGGTATTTCGGAAATTAACGCGTAAAATTAACTGCATAGCTATGTCACAATATTTAGCACCCAAGGTCGGACCCTGTCAAGGTCCTACGGCCACCGTAAACTTACGTCAATCTATACAATTTCAATAGTAATTTTCGTCCCCCGAATGCATCTTATTTATGAGATAAATACAAACTAATTCCGACAAAATACGATATCCTTTGATTGCACACTACATCTGTTGATCTGTTGTGTTGTTGTTGTTAATAAGTTCGCGTTTTTACAGTCCTATTATGTAAATGATGTCTTTGAAGTTCTGTGGTTTGAACAATAAAGTGTTTAAGAACGCGGGTAAGAACCCGCGTGTCATCGGACCCACGTACTATGAGCGTCCACCCGCCAAACTTAAAGATGTACCTACATTCCGACGAAGCATTTAAGCATCAGCTGAGAAACCTTTTATTGGATAATCCATTATACTCCGTAGATGAATATATGGAACTGGAAATGTAAATTTATTATAGTGTTGACTTTATTAATTCTTGTACATTATATTGACATCGGACGAGAGACCATTTATTAGATGTGTGATGTGTTCTTTGATTATTAGTATTATGTTTGACGATCTCAATGTAATATTGTATTTTTTGACATGCAATGCAACTAATATTGTAATTTTACATTGATGAATAAATAAACTAAACTACTTAACTAAACTTTACATAGTTAGTTACATACACATTTGTAGTGGCTTATGTTTATGTGTGTGATTGTTGCAGAGCCGCCGGAGTGGCGTCCGAAGCTGGTGTCGGACCGGTCGTGGTACGGCGTGGGCTCCAGCCTGCGCGCGACCTGCGCATCGCCGCCTGCGCACCCGCCCGCCAACCTCACCTTCGCACTCAACGGGAGAGAGGTATACATTGTGCTGAGTATAGAATATACGGTAAAACCGTATTGTTTTTGACGTGTTTTCATATTGTCAACGTTTTAATGGTTCATATTTACTTTATAGTAATGACGGCCGAGTTAAATATAATACCATAATACGTCAAAGATAATGTGGTTTTACAGTATAGAGCACCTGCTATTATATCGTGAGTGAGCGTTTAAAAACACTTCGGGAAAGCAGCGTAAAAGGGGTTTTTAGATGAGAAGCGTAGTGAAAGCTTAGTGGTTTTTTCTTTTCTATATACGAGTAAGCTTGAAAACAAACTAAGATAAATTTAGATTTTACTGCGTTGCTGATTAAATTGTTTATTAGGTTCGGGTTTAGGCCAAGCATTTTAGTCTCTTAGATAGACCCTAAGCTTTAGACATCAACGAATTTTTCAAGTACATTTTAAGTGCTGGAAAAGGTAAATTTAAAACGACGTCAGGTAATTTACTACAGGAATAAACGTATTGAATGCATTGTACTTGGAAATAAATGCTACCACCATTTGTCAAGCCTGGCTTTGACAATTATTATATTAAAACCGATGAGAATTTTAAAAAAAACCTTAAGACTTACATAATTATTGTGTAAGAAACATCCAAAAGAGTTTATCCTCACAAACAAATACGAAAGTTAGGTGTGAGCTGATACCGCTATAACAGTTCTGTTGTCATTACGTGCTAATCCCGTTATCCCGGGATTCCCGGGAGGCTAACTAGTGTCAACTAATAAGCGGATTACCGACGCATTGCTGATTTATTTCTTATTGGTCTACTGCGAGGAAGTCGTACGAATGAGCAGAAACGGCTTCTTGATAGGAGAATTTGGCTGTAATCAGACTACTTTTTTAATCAGACTAAATGTTTATTTTACGTTATATTTACAGGTTTTCCCTTACGCTCTCTCCCTTATTCATGTATAGTACCTATACTATAACTTTTGTCCTTTTTATTAATAAAAACTAATTAACAAAAGGAACTGTTTTAAAAGATGTTCTGAAAAAAAAACATGGTATTAATATTACTTTTTAAATATTATTTACTGAGAAATATTATTGAAAAGGTATTTATCATTGAATAGGTATCAGTGTATACTCTACCCGCTCTAGACTACCTATAATGGGCGGAATGAAGTCATTTTGTTTGTAACGTTCCGTAACACTAACTGTGACGTAGAAATAACCATATGGCATTAAAGCGACACATGGTAAATAATGAACAAGAAAAATAAGTAACCTCTAGAAGCATGTTTTTATTTCATCCCCCTTTTAAAAAAGTTCCTGGTGTTCATTAGTTCATTACACAGCAATTTAATTTGTAATAGGTTGATCCTCTCGGACAAATTCCCCGTTCCAATATTTAAAACAATAAACCAATTTTGCTGCGGGATTTGCGAACAAAATCTAAGTAGTACCCAACAATTTTCAAGGTTTTTTATTTAAGTACACGAACAAAGACCAGATTCGAAATGTTGGATATGATTTCTGATTTGATTCAGGAATGTTCCCGGACATAATTACTTTAGGTTAAATCTGATGTTTGCGTAATTAAAACAGTTAAGCTTCGACGAATTAAAGCCGATTTAAAGTAAATTTATTCGGAAAGGCGTGAATAAACATCCCGCGTCAAGATCGCCGATAACGCTGGCCGCAGATAAATTGCTTTTTTTCGACAAAATGTCATAATTGAAAAAATAACGAACTCGCTTTCTCTATTCAAATTGTAAGATATTGTCACCCGGTTTGACGAAATTGAAATGACTTGGCAACAAGTGAATTTTAGATAATAATTTCAGTGTTTTGAGACAGTTGTACTTAAAGATGCCGCATCATATTATTTGCTCGTGATTCGGTCGATTCGTAACAGCTACTTTGCATTGTGCCATAATAATAAAATAATGTAATATTTCGTCTGTGTACCTACCTTTAAAAGCTATTGCAAGGCTTCAAACCTTTGTCTGCGAATAAAAGTAATCTTTTCATAGCAGTATCTTTTTTTAAATAAAGATGGTACTTACTCAAACATGACATGATAAGGTCAACTGTCACAAACTATGATCTGGGTTCAGCCCGAGAAAAAAACGGATATTAAAACCTATCTCAACAAAACCTATGCCAAAAACTGAAGCATCAAAAGACTACGAGATATTACAGCAACACCTACAGTTTATTTGTACTCTCTAAAACATATTTTAAAAATAACCCTGAAATATTGCAGAACTTTAAAATCATTACGAATGAGAAAGTAATGAAATAAAAAGAGTAAGTTCTTGGATGATGTTGAAAAAATACTTGTTCGTCGGGACAAACGAAACAATGTTATTGTTGGGACAGTATTATTTTTATTAATTTTAATGATTCAACAATGTTTCTTATAAAACGAAGTAAGTATACTTATCGATGCTTGAATGCTAAAGCGCCCCAAAACAAAAACAGACAATTGATTTAAAACTTAAAGTATATAGCATTCCGAATTTAAATGCAACACAAACACATTTTGATTTGTGGCCCTTTAGCATTTAAGCAACGTTTCAATGCAATGCACGATTAAAGGACATGTATGTACAACATAAATCTTGAGAAGATGAACTGAGATGCATCACTTGCATCTTATACGCATGGATTCTCGTTAGCAATGGCTTCCAAGACTTGTGATTTATGTACTAAAATGTAGTTCACCCAGATTCCATTTTAGGATATATATATTTCTTACTATTGTTTAGGTTTTTGCCTATAACTTTAAAGCATAGAACGAAACATCTAATACAAAGTTCAATTTAGTTCTTTTTAGGCATCATATAAAGGGTTATATCAAAACTCAACTCTCGGTAATGAACGTTCGCGCAAATTTAAATTTGATACATGCCAGGAGATTTTAGTCGAAGAAAACCGTTTTTCTAAAAAATCCTATGTAATCTTGTAATCCTGTGTAATCATCATATTGACGACGCAGTTAGTCTAGTTGGTTGTGACTCTGCCTACGCAGCTAGCGGTCCCGGGTTCGATTCCCGGTATTGGCAAATATTTATGAGTCTTAAGTATTTTCTACGTTTACACGTATTTATTTCTCGAATTATATGTAAGTTTGTCGTGGTTTAGTACCCATAGTACGAGCCAAGCGCTTAGTTTGGGACTACGTCAATTTGTGTGACACAGTCCCCGGTATTTGTTTAGTTATCATATCACAAAAGTATAGGTAGTCCTAAACTAAGCTCTTCATTTGTACTATGGGTAAGTAAGGTAAGTACTAAACCACAATAAACTTATCTAGATAAAGTAGCTGCCCGCCAGCGGCTTCGCCCCGCTGCAAATTTCCCGTTCCGGTTGGAAAATTCAATTTTTTTCTTACATTTAAACTTGACAATAACGAAATACAACAAAAAAGAAATCAGACAAATCGGTTAAGCCGTTCTTGAGTTATAAAATTACAACGAAATGTGGCATTAATTGTTATATATAGATAAATACAGAGAAGTAGGCCTCGGTTTTGTGGTCGCGACGCCTCTTTGTACTGTAGATTGGCATGAAATCGCAAGTGGAGCTCCACAGCGTTGGTTCGGCAGAAATGGTTTTCCTCTAACGGTTCTCGGTAGCTTTTAGCATCGCAGGCTCAAATGGAAAGTACTTAGTGAAACGTGTCACTAAGTCTTAAAGATTTCCAAGTTTTGTAGCGACAAAATTGCATTAAGTACTTGAAACTTGAAGATACAAAGTCGAAACAAATGCCTAAATAATAATGAAATAACGTGTTGTTTGCTATTTTAAGGGATTGATTGTTTTATTCAAGAGATTGTGAAGCTTAAAATTTCCATTGTTCTGTACCTTAGATGTAGTACTTAAAAAAATAATTGAATGTCTTATAGATGTTATGAAAATTATATTATGAAGAATCAAAGAACAAATAAATGAAACGAAAACGGAAACAGACCTAAGTAGTTTTTCATAATAAATAACTACAACACATTCAAAAATCGTGAAAATCGGCCTTGATTCAGGGGGTGAGAAACGTTATTGCCCGGAGATAAATTAGTACTTTATGGAAGATATTGACAGCTACGCGATTTAAGTGTTGGTTCAGAACGCAACCCTCTTAAAATCCATAAATAAATAGTTTTGATGGTTATGATGTGCTTAACAATTTCTAAAAATCTTGTTGGGTAAAATTTTCGACGGATTATTAACCGGCGAATTTAAGTTGTCCCATTATAGCATACAAATAACATTTAGGGAAGTGCATTTCTAATTAGGCAGCTTTACCTGTCGAGTGATCCTGCTAGTATGACGTCGCTAGCTCGATCGATCGTTCCGCGGTTTTAAGAGGTATAACACCTCTACAGTCTACACGCATTGATTGTTCTTAAACCCGAACGCACAAAACCTCGTGTAATGTATCTCGTAAACGTGAAACTTAAATCCCCTGGTTTAATCTTTCTTTGATTAAACTCATATATTATTTACATTCAATTACGACGCCGTTCCATAGGTATATATCGTTATATTCTTTGAGGATTTGTTTTATCGTTTTAAGAAAAAGATTTCTTAGATTATGTAAATAATGGTGGGAATCGTGTTTACTGATTAGAGTAGGGAGTTCTCAGTAAATATTTATTTTCCTTGTGTTTAAGTACGGCCGCCAGTTGCGATTCGCTTTAAAATGGTTATTTAAGTGCCAGTGGACAGGCAGAGAACATGGATCCGAAACAGAACAATGAGCCAGTTACTCGGCTTTGACGTCGCTGTTGTTTTTGCACTGCGTAGGCGAGTTCATTAATCACAAAGCAGCTCCGTCTGGACTAGATAAGCTTTTAGCGAACCTCCGGTATCTATCGCAGATCGCTATCTCCCCGTGACCCATTTAGGTGCAATAATATTTCTAATTTTGATCTTACTTGCAGATCGAATTGGAATCACTGGTGCATGATTTGCCGGAGTGGTTCAAGTGGGACCTCCCACCGAAGCCGGAGACGACGACGACCGAGCAAGCGGAAGACGATGTGAACTTCAACGTGTTTCACGATGAGAGTAACTTGCAGTACTTGGATGAGAGCTACATAAACTTACATAAGGAAGAGATACGGCGGCCTTCGAAGGAGAGTCCCAAGCCGGTTTTTGAGAGGACCGGGCCGGATACTCGGCTGGTGTCGGTGGGGGAGGTGGCGTTCGTAGTGCGCAACGAGGCATTCGAGCGCGGCAGCCTGCGCCTGACCTGCATCGCCAGCATATACAACCTGCACTCGGCACGCGCGGAACTGATCTTCGACATGGAGCAACCAGAAGTTGCTTCAGTTTTAGGAGTTCGTAATAGTGCCACAGGTGAGATATTCTTAATCATACTGTCCATATCTAAAGAAATGGTGATTATTGAGCGGTAGTGGCTTCGAGGCGTGATGTATGATATGCTCAATAGTAGAACGTCGGTTATTTCAATATGCTTTATAGCTCGACAGTCATTAGGGTGCGGCTCCACTGAGGCGGAGATGAGCGGAGTGGAGCGGAGCTGTGCCAATATTAACCAATAGAAGGCGCATGTTAGTTTAGATTCTATTGGTTAATATTGGCACAGCTCCGCTCCACTCCGCTCATCTTCGCCTCAGTGGAGCCGCAGCCTAACGATGCCTCGGCAGTCATATGTTTATTAAAAGCTGACATAAAGTATAGGATGCACGTAAGTTGGCGATCTATTGCGTCGGCCGTTCATGTTACATCCATACAGTTTATTATTACTTTTTTATCACGTGTACTTGAATATGAAATCAATGTCGCTTAGGACTTAATTTATCCCGGTCATGTTTTGGATATAAGCTGACTAAACTTTATAGTAAAGTTAAAGTTCATTAAACTAATGACGCAAAATAACTGCATAATGTAGAAAACCATTAACACAGGTCGTTAACAAGATTTAGAGCAGGCAGTTTTGAATTCAATTCAAATATGTAAGTTATTAAGTTGCATTGAAATCTTAATTTTCTCTCAAACTAGAGGAAAATGAGAAACGTATTTTTCTTTCATTTCTACAATGTTTTTGTGGCTGGAGAGAGACTCTTGCTTCGAGAATTCTAGACGACGTAATTAAATGAGTCTTTCCTTAGTATTAAAGGTTCCTTCCATTATTATTTGGTAGTATTATAGATAAATAATCTTCAAATTAAAACAAACAGTCACCCTTAAATATTACTTACTTAAATACACAAAAGAAAAAGGTTTTATAATACCGCTACTAGACAGCTCATCTTCGGCATTATGTTATTATTTGTGATTGTACAACATATTACGTTTATTTTATATTTGCTTCCTAATTTTTTCTCGGATTCTCAGTAACATTTTGATGAATTATTACTCCGCCAAACATTTTATCTTATTGCAGAGTATACAGGTCAGATTACTTTATCCACTCCACTTGATTTGGTGTCGGATGGAAAAGTGGCAAATGTTTTAGCAATATTTTACCCACCGAGTCCCTGCCTTCTTGGGCGGGATCCATACCGGCCGGGCCACGACCTTTCGCGGAGGCGACTGCGGCGCCGGCGGCGATCAGCGGTGATAGCAAAATAAAGTACAGAGAACTACGACGCGTGCCGCGATACACAATATTGCTTTTGAAGTGTTATGGTATTGTTTTTATCTCAGTCGCCATAACTGTCAAGTAAATAGAGCTATCAAAACGTCGACAACACGAGCGAAACGACAGGCCGAAAGCTATATTGTTTGTAGTAGAATTGAGGCCCAGCAAAAAGGCGAACGGATCGCTGCATCGCTGCCGCACGGTGAAATAAATCACCGTGGCGAGGAACGTTTTGGGCAGCGACTTTTCGAACAATGTTTTTTTCATGTTTTTTTCGCATACTTCCACCATATTAAATAATATGTTAAAAACTGACTCTGGTTCAAGCCTCATGGGCCTCGCTTCCGCCAAAGGCATTGTTTGCAGCATTTTTATATGCATGGATTTTTTAAATCGCATTTCTCAACATAATACGAAAATACCGTAAAAGAACTCAACAAAAGTGAAATAAAAAATTGGAATCTGCCACGAAATACGAATGGTACAAGCATTTTAAAATGCTAATTGGACAGTGATTAGGCACAGAGATCCGATATGCACTGTGACGTCATGCAACAGGTCAGCCGTAAAAAGTTTAAGTAAATTCGGTTTTGCCAGAATGAAATAAAAACAAATCTTTTTTGGCTAATAATAATGATTATTTTTAATGCTATTCAAAAAATGATTTTTCGCAACTGTTTGACAACATGAATAAACTTTTATTGAACTTGTGAGAAGTCATAAATATTCTCTGTTACCTACGCAATGTATTTAAAAGGTTGTAAACAAGATGAAATTGAATCATGTTTTTCGCCAAGTATAAAATAATAACTGCGAACCAATACGAAGTGCACAAAATAAACATTCCCTTCTTCTCGATGATGACGTCGATGCAGCTGCCACTACCTCAGAGACTGTGATTTGGTCGCTGTCGCTAAGACTAAAGTCGTGGCCAGGCCGTAAAGGCCTTTCCACCTCGAAAATTAGCATCTGGAAAACTTCATATCGTAAAATCACCTCGCTTCTACGATCCAACTTCAAAAAATCGCCAAGAAACGTTTCTTCTGAACTGAAGTTGAAATGCAAAAAAGTGTATCCTTGAATTAAATACCATACACGCAGATGTATTATATTTCTTGGTATTTCTTCAGATATGTTGGCTTTAGATAGTAAACAGTGCAATAGCTCTTAGAGAGTATTTTGGGTTCGGGTAAAGTCGGTGTACACTCGCATATCAGAGCGCATCAGAACGAATGAAAGAGAAGTACAAACCCGAAGGTGGTTTTTAAAGCTACCTATTACACTGTAGTATTCTCAATCACGTCAAGTTGTAATCAATATATTATGGAAAATTGAGCATTATCATCATTTTAGCCCACAAACACCCACTGCAGGGCAAATGCCTCTTTATTTTTACGGCACTTTGCCCGATCTCGTGCTAAGAATATACTCAAATATAATGAATATTGACTATGTAATATTTCCACAGGTTTAATGGACGAGCCATGCAACTACTACTGAATAGATATCCTAAACCTTTGTATATTTCTTTCAGATTCGAGTATTTTCAGCATATGGCGGATATCGGTCGCCGTCGTGCCACTTCTCTACCACACGCGGTAGTTATCCTTACACTTTATGTTCCAAGTACAAACTCAATATGGAGGCCTCCATTATGAATTGTGATTCTCATTTTGTACAAACTCATAAAACATATCCAAATGTTACAAATGATCTTCCGTTCATTACCCCAAGTTTGGTTTTATATTGAAATCTTTTGAATAGGTATATAGTGTTAGTCATAGGTCAAACTGGCCAAAGTATAGATTAAATATTTAGTATATATTGTAGGCAGGGACTGCCGTTGCGAATAGAATTCTCTGTATTTCGATCAAAATTATAGGTAATGCAATGTGATAATGGTTTGTTTACACAAACACTCGTACAGCACTCCCGCCTTCTTGACAGCGTTCGGCTGGTACACTTGACCTTGGAACAGACTTTAATTAGCCACTAGTGATGCATAGAAAAACGAGGAACTGGAAGTACTGTACCT
Organism: Acleris laterana; assembly: GCA_963966035.1. NCBI lineage: Eukaryota > Metazoa > Arthropoda > Insecta > Lepidoptera > Tortricidae > Acleris > Acleris laterana. The sequence goes on along the minus strand of OZ014441.1, from coordinate 13,465,319 downwards.
GAACAGCATAACAAGAGTGTTAATAGTTCTCGATTGATATTCGTTTTCACTCATTCTGGATAACAATTATACTGACAGACAAGGCCGGATGCAGGCGGTCACGACCACTATGACTCCTTTGAGCCATGGTACAATTTTTTGATCTGTGCCATAAATAGGTCGTGTTTGTCGTGTTTTGGGTACCTCCCTAGACCGAATTCGGATCCCCCCGTGCTGACCATAAACAGCCGTACCTGTTATTAATACTGTGGTTTTACTGAGCAGACTTTACAGTACATTTCTGTGCTGTGTAAGTGTATGTGGAAGTGGACTTAAGTCGTCTGTTCTGAACGGACCTCTCTGTCTAAAAGATTGTGTACATAGAGTAAAGCTGTAAGAAGGTTCGTTTAAAGCGAGCCGGACTCGTCGCTGTCTCCTTTGGCTGTTCTAAGCCACCCTTTGGTTTCTATAAAGTCTGTATTTAATTTCCGAAGCAAAGAGTAGCAAAATAGCGAAAGACTGATGGATTAAGTGACTCCAAAAGCATTTCATTACATGTATAAGTTTTTAAAGTTTATGAATGTCAGTGGTCTGTATTGGAATTAAATACATTATAAGAAATTATAATTTAAATTATATTATACGGATAAATGTAAATAATAATGAAATTACACAGATCTATGTAAATTGAATTAAATACAGATTAGAAATAAAATTATATTGAAATTATTGTGGTTTTTCTTTGTGTACCCGGTAGGATTATAATTTTCACTTTTCAGCGTTCCGTAATATAAAAGGAAAAATGGGACCCTTGTAAGATTTCTTGTATTTTTGTCACGGAGGTTTATAATGTCAAAACTGTAATAGAAATTTTAAATTTGGTAAATATAGTGCTAGCTGGGAAACATAAGGCACACAAATACCGCTAGTCAAAAAAAAAGTTTCAGGTCTATTTGGAACAAATCCAAAGTAAAAAATTAAGGTGATAGCTATGTATTTAATATAGTATAGCTATATAAATTAGTTAAAAGAGGTGTTGCCCGACTCACCCTGGACCTTTGTTTAACCGACTTGAAAAAAAGGAAAAGTTTCTCAATTCAATTGGTTTTTTTAATGTTTTTTACCTCAGATCCCCGAAGTTTATTAAGCTTTTCGAGATTTGTTTAATTCTTTCAGATTGGTCCGATTTTTATCAAAATGAAGATCTGATGATGGAATCTATGGGAAATCGAAGGAACCTCAAAAATTATAGGTACACCTGTAGCGATTTTAGTATTTTTCATTGAAACTCGCGTATTTGCTCTTTAAAACCACTATTTGGTGAAGTGGAATTGATGATGAAGACCACAGATAGCCACCGGAACTCCTAAACGGTATCTTTGTCAAGGGTGACGATAAGATATTTCGATTAAGATAGTTGAGGGACTATGACGAAATATATTTAGGTTTTAATATATGACTATGACTTCCCTCGGTGTTGCTTGCGGCGAGTTTGAAATATTCTATTGTTTCTTATTAATTGACAAGTGGGAATACTCGTACGTAACACCATAATTATGATGAGTATTAAATGAAATAAATGTTTAAAAAAACCAATACCCGCCTTCAAAAACGCAAAATATACTTCCTTTAAAATGGTCAGTCTAACTGAAGTCGGTGTCCCACAATTTTTTTAACCAAAGGCAGACTTTAGTTGGAAAGACCTACCGTTAACCGTTACCGTTTTAAAAGAAGTTATTTTATATGTTTTTGAATGTGGGTTTTGGTTTTTTTAAATATTTATTTTGTTAAGCTAGAGGATCAAACGAGCTAGCGGGCCACCTGATGTAAAGTGATCACCCTCGCCAATGCACACGTGCAACACCAGGAGTGGATAAGTAGGTCCAGGATGTAGGTAGTGCATGATCATACGACATATCGTAATTGCCACAAAAAGATCATTTATTTCTCAACAAAATTCAAAAATACAAATTTTATCCACAACGCAGGTTTGGGTGCACCAAAGTTCATATAATTATTTTTAGTCTGAATGTATTGTTACTCATAATCATCGCAACTCAATGTGTTTTTTTCTGAAACGTTTTTTATATCAGTATTTTTGAAATATCTAGCTTGTAAAGGAGTTAGGTTAGATTGGGTTTATTTTATAAAAACCCTTAAATAAAAACCGTTTCAGTAAAAAACTCTTTATGGATCCAACAGGTTTGGCTGTTAAACCTTTATCAATTTGATTTTCGATGGGTACTATTAAAACCGAGTGAAAAAGGAATATATACATATATAAATACGAACTTTTCTGATCTATAACGATGTTTTATGTTCCTTCCCAAGGTTTCCTCAATGCAAAATATCACTTATATAGGTAGTTTATATTAGAACATACATAAGACGCGTGGTAATCTGTCCATATAAGCATACAATCAATTAATATGTTATTAAGGTTATGGATTAAATTAATATATGCCCAAAAAAACTTATACAGAAATACCACAAAACCGATAAACTTCCGTAAGAGTCGCTTAATAAAATAAATGGCAAGTATTAATCGGCAATAAACCAACAAATACTCTCGGAAAACTATATCGCGAACGTATTTCTTGTACTTACAAAAATATCGGAGTAATTTCCCTTGGAAGAGTTCCACCTAAGCCTTAATCAATCATAGCGGGGATTGAGTCCACAATAAACAGAAGCAATACCGCTATCCTCCAGAAAATCATTTATCGGAGTTAGATTGTCGAGGGTGCTGGATTATTCAGCTCAGCAAATGGTGAGCATTCCACTTTCTTTACGAACGCAATGACTAACAATTTTAAAAGGCATTAGTACTCACCTGTTCTACACTGACAACTATTTTTTTGTTAGCATTGTGTGATATTTTTCACAACAACCGTGTAAAAGAGTGATTCATTAATAACGCTATACGCGTCACTTGCTCAGTGATAAATTACGGAGCGCCAACGAATTGTGCTCGTTACAATTAATGCTCCCGAGTGCACTCGGCGTTTAATCGTTAACTGAAAACGCATCTTCCAATATTTCCAATCGTGCGGAAAACAATAAACAGGAATTATTATTTGGTCGCGGCGCCGCGGCCGGCGGCTCACAATGAAGCCAACAATTTATTTTCCATTATCTTCCATTGTAGGCGGCCGCTGCGGCGACGCAAAACCAATAACAATCTGTTACGTTTTACAGTCTTAGGCTCTCCGGCCGACACTATTGTCCGCCCTGTACTTTACACGACCGCTCTTTTCATTTCCTCCGTCACTTTATTGGACAAAATCCATTAAGCGGCAAGCTGTCACCATTCAATGACTCCGTTACCCGGCTCCGATCTTTCCATAAAATGAAAGAGATCCAAATGAAGCCTTACTTTAAGACCTATTCAAACTTATATTTGCTTATCTCGCTTCATTTGAGAAAAGCTTTCATTGAAATTTACAATAAACCGCAAGGTTAGCGATATCATTGACTACGACCAAACTGCTGATATCTCATTATTCTTACTCACGTTGGCAAAGCCATAATCATTAGTGGCCGCTACATCAGGTTTGAGTCACGTCATTTTTGGCCTGATAACTTTCAATAATCCAGGTGGGTTCCTTTATAAAATCGGCACAGCTTTGTATAATATAATCTGTGATAGTTTTAAAACTTAGTCATATCCCAGGAAATCCAGTTTGGGTTGGAAATAGTTAGATAATGTCGGTCATGATGTCGGTAATATACTGAAAGATTAAATAAATTCGAGCCTTAAAAGCAAAGTTGAAGTTTGTAGGGTGGCGCCCCGTGGGGCTGCGGTCGGTGCGCCCTAATGGATAGTGCTTGTAGGATCATTTCAACTTATTACTGAGTGAGCGACGCCTTTATAACTGTATGGTAAACAAATTATCTAATCTACTCTTGGTTGTTTTAACTAAATAAGTTGGGAGTGAGGCATTGTCGCATTAGCTTTGAGTTTCCAAATTAAGTATTGAGCACTTAAGCCAACCTCCGAGCCCACTCGAGTCCTATTCAAGGGTGAGTGCTCTTTAAACCGAAAGAAAATGTCTCAGAGGGAAGAATTAATCCACGTCTCGTTGAAAAAATGTTACTTAAATCGGTTCACGATTTAGACTGTATTGGTCTTTTTATGAGGGAGCTTTATTAAATTCTAGCGATTTGCGTCTCAGCTCTGGCCATCATGCCGTTTAAAACGCTGCGCTAGCTGATCTTGGGATTTTTATTATTCTTTTGTAATACTTATACTTACACTAATTGTAATTGCAATACGAAATAGTTATTTGTTATACAAGGGGGAAAAGTTGTATTTTACCTGCGAGTGTTCATTTGAAACATGAGCTAGCAAAATGAATATACATAATTGACCACGAGCGAAGCGAGGGTTCAAAAATAGAATCCTGAGCGTAGCGAGTGTTTCAACACACTAAACTTTAATAACAAAACCAACTAGAAAAAATGCGAATATTTAACGTTGACGGATTAATTGAAAATAGTTTTTACCTAGTAGAATACTATACTGTCTCGTGGTCACACTGCTTTTTGTGACACCCCTCCGTCGAAACTACCGATTCTGGGCAGCTTGCCCTTCGGCTAACTGGCGATACCTGACGATCTGACGAGTTTAACACACCTGCTTTTACAACCACAATTAGTATTGGGAGGTCGAATCTGCAACTTTTTTGCGATTGCGATAAGGTGACCAAAAAGTGTGACGAGTCAATCTATACAGCCCTTGAGTGAGAGGTTCTACCTGAGATCTGAGTGTACGTATAGTTTCTCATTACTAATTTCACTTCCCACCTTTTTCCTCCCACGCGCAAAAGGTTTTGTTTCTCCGTTACTTGAATGAAGCCATTAATTCACACTTGAACATGCTCGTTCGCGTACCTTCATATTTCATGTGAACGTATTCTTTATTGCTTGCCTAGTTAATCAAGTATCTCTTAATCTTATTACTTCAGTCTGAAAGGTATGGTATGTAGGTTGGTGTTCCAAGTATTGTACTTAACACAATTTTAGGCGGACTATTGTGAAACGTATTGTCTTTAAGAACTAGGGCACTTATGCTTTTATTAACTTAGCTTGGAAAACAATTTACAGCTATAGGTATACTATATTAACACTGCGTTACTCACAGGAGGTAGATTTGTAGCAGAAGACTACAAAGGCTGCCGACATTTTGCCTGTCACCTCGTTAACGTCACGCTTCGCTCCTGTGACGTCACTGCATCCAGGAGTACAACTAAGTCATCGCCTACGTCATCTTCACCTGTTTAATTATTAGCCTGGCAAACAGGGCAGTGAGGCTAGACCATATTTTGATAAACTTTTTTCCGAAAACTCATAAAACATATGGAATTGACATAGGCGGTCAACGCTTTGACTATAGAAACTACAGGACCCGAAATATCTATAAATAAAACCGTGCCAGTGCATGACGTGCATGTTACATAAAATGGCGGAGTGTCAGCTGTTATAGTGATGCCCTGGTGGTACTGATCATGTTTATCGATAAACCAGGTTACGTACTGCATAGAGATTTATTTTGACATTCTAGTAACATTCACAATTTAATTACGAATATCTGAATTACCTACGGTTTAAGGGTTAATGTTTTTATTTGTAGTAAAATTAATCATTTATTTGGTGCCCCTAAAACCCACAGCAAAACTGTGAGATTCAACACCTATGTATGTTCAGCGATTTTTACTAGTTTCGGAGATATTGATTATTTTAATCAGAATTTTTGTAATTTTCCCTTATGTCCCGTAAATGTGTCACGGAAAATCATAGTTTTCATGTTTTATTTTAGAAGTTTTTCAGTGGTATCTTACATTATTAGAATCATTACGAATCAGCAAAGATATGTATTGGAAGCGCTGGGTACTAGCTAATAATTTAATAAAAAATTACGAATACTTAACTTATTAATCGATATTTCAATCACGAACAACCCTGTCTAAAGTACTGTTTAATTTAGTACGAAAATATCTAAAATAAAACACAATCATATTAAATAACGCATGATTAATCCTGGTCTATAGTTTAATAATAATTATGTTAAATACTTAAAAAACCCAATATGGGTAAAACTGACCGATATTTCAATAAAAACTTGAAACTTACCGGTGCAATGTTAAACTTCTTGATTTCCACTTTTTCTTGCTCTCCATCCTATCAAACTGCATCTCGTCATTATAAAAAAAAACCTCGCACTTCTATGTATTTTAATGCTGTAAGGTCGTAAACAGAGCCCAGTTATTATTTTTATTTATTTAGTTAATGACGTCAACGAAAAACGAAATTTTGCCAATGTCAACTATATAGGTATAAGCAACATTGTACGGTGAAACTTGTCCTGTCGTCGAAGTCACAGTCGTTATGTCCCTTGAAGATGGCGAGCTTCCACTTCAATGGCTTGGTGTGATCCAGTTACTTAAATAATTTAAAAGATAAACACGACTGACGCAACGCATTCACAACACACGTACTGTCAAACGGTGTGACCACAGATTATAAAGGTTTTAAAAGGTATTTTTTGGGTTTCGATAAAAATAACCGGTTAGTTAGAAAGAGATAACGATATGTATATTTGACATGTATTTTTATGCCCAATCCTTTAGTTTATTTAATCATTGGCTCAACGCAACCGTCGTCAGACAGCTCAATCACATTTTGGATAGGTAACGATAACGAACGCCGAATGCATCTTGTCTGGAGCCACTGTACCGGACCGCGCAGGCAAAGTTCTAGACCCCTTATTAATCTTGCTGACCGGAATTGTTGATTCATTTCATCCAGTAACTTAATAAATCACAACCCAGAGTTGATAAAGTTGCTATTTACTACTTTAGATATACTTATCAATTGTTTGGTAAAGAAAACAACAATGAGACACCTTTAAAAAAGTAAAAAGTACCTTCTTGTCAAATGATAATAGGTCACTCCAATTGAGGTCGGCTTTTGGTTAAAAATATCGTGGGACACCGATTTTAGTGACCGATGACCTAATAATAATGACACAGACTTCAGATTTTATTACTCAAAATAAATTACAGTCACAATTAATCTATTTCGCCCTGGTAACTAACCTAAGTATCAGTATCGTGTCAGTATGGTCATGGTTAGTCTCAGGTCTTCCCCTACCTAATCTTGGGGGAGGGAAGATGCCCGGTTGAAAGAGATCCGGCGTTTACTTTTGATTTGTTATGAACATTGATTTATTCTCATTCACTTGACAATGGTTAAATCACTACGGAATACCACGGTGGACCGCCATTAATGAAAAGAAAGAAGAATGAGTAAAAGTGACTATTAGACTAAAAAGTATACCCTTTATTGCGCATTTAAAATGGTTTTACATACATGCACTTAAATGTAGATGATGTATGTACACATTGTTAAATTATCCGTTTAATGGATCTCTTCCTGTTAATCTTGAAATAAATGCGTAATGACAGACACCGAAAGAAGGAAAATAACAAATTAAGTAAAAACCGCTCTTGTGGTGTAAAAGGATGTTATGATCACCAGATCTATGCACAAATTTACTCGGATATTCTGTTAGCGTGTCATGTGGCTTATTGGAGCCTTCCTCGTCTCATCCCGTACGTGTATGAAACATCCCGAATATCTTGAAATATCTCGATTGAATCATGATCGCGGTTATAACGCACGCACAGACAGCAAAGCTACACGCAATCCCCCCGGGCAGACATGTCGGCTGGGACGTCGGCAAGTGACAAGACTCCACGTAATTGTATTATATGTAATATCATGAAGGAGCTTATATTATATCAACATGATTACAGTAATACTCATGAGATAAGGCGTTTTGAATGTAAAAAACAAACGGTTACAACATGTAATGACTTATATTTGTGTAGTTTATAGCCGTATACCTCTATTAAATACAAATACGTACAAATTACTTCTACCTGTATGTAATAAAATTATGTAGGTAATGAATATTTCGTGAGTAGACCTTACAACTGTTAACTGATTAGTTACCAGTTAGTTGCAAAACAACGTGCCGAAGAAAGTTCTGCAAGGACTGCAATGTTCATTTGAATTTTATACGTAAATTCCAGCTTTAAGTTGGTAAGGTACCGTAACACTACACAACTATGGCCCTGGCCTACAACAATAATCCAATTTTACTTGTCACATTGTAGCTATAGCTAGAGTTTAGAGCAATTGATTTTAGGCCAAACAGTACCTACATATACTCGTACCCAGCAATAATAGCAGTAAGGTATCATATCTTAGAATAATGTAGGTAAAGAGGAAAATTGGACTACTGTTGCAGGCTAGGTACGTTCTTAATTACAAAATCATGTCATGCGTGTATAACATTAATCATCGAGATGTTTAAGCTAAGAGTAAACTAATAAAATATTTGTAATATCTTAGGTATTACTATATAAAAATATACCGAAACATTCAGCCTTTATTATACGAAACAACTTACGGCATTTATTCGGAAAACAAACTTCTTTACGTATAAAATAAATTGTGTGTAACGAGCTAATGTTGAGCAGTTTGGGAGAAAATCTAGGTTTTCCTTTTGTGCCTGAGCCTTTTCTTACCCCTTTTCTACTTCAAGGGTCTTTATCCCTTTGAGCTGGCATCGACTGATATCAAGCTACTTCAGTGACGTTACGCTTATAGGTACATCGTTATACTCGTTGAAGAACTCCCGTTTGTTCTCTACTAGAACGCAAATAATGATATCAGGAAATGTGATGTAATTTATTCTCTACGTTCGATTTCTGTTTAATTTTACATCCAATCATATCAATTATAGAAAATATAGAATAAGAAAGTAGTACATATCATTTATTTTCGGACTATTTTAGAAAGCGCTTCGGAAATGTCTACCCATGTCAGCGATGCCATCTCCGGAATTGCGTGCCGATGCCCCGCGGCTCATTCATTATGAATAAACAAGCATGCCTATCGAGCCGGATTCACATTTTCTATTAAATTATTGTAAAATATATGCCTATAACTTAGCCGAAGGTCTGACTAATGTAAACTGACTAGACGCGGTCGTGTAGTTAAGTAAGTACCTAAATGTTGCTAAAGTTTATTTGATTAGGCTTAAAACAACCTTTTGTAAAACATACAATATTTTTATTATCAACAAGAACACAAGAACGTCATTACAAAAGTAAATTGAAGTTACCGGCACAAAACGCTAGATGGCGCAATAACGTACAAGTTGGCAAATTGGATTCGCGCCCAGGGGACGCGACTGGCGGCGACGGCGGCTAATCATCTCCCATTGCTCGTATCGCGGCACGCGTTACTATGAGTCGCGCGGCCCGTTCACTGTCCTACTTGATCGAGTACCAAGAAGGGACCAATTTGGGAATAATATAACCTCCACATGATTTATCATAATATCGCAGGTTAAATCGAACGCGCACACTATCTCAACAAAAAATAGATAAATTGTGTTTATGTTATTAAAAATAAATCAAAAAAGTATATTTAAAAAAAAAACACATATTTCTCTAAATAAAAAGGGCTACACCACCCCAGGGCTCACGTAACCGAAGGAATATTGAAGACCCAGTTTTTGGTTCTAAAGTTGCATCAAAACCGATTTTACGGGTTTTGCCATAAAACTCTTTTAATGTCTACACTTTATTATATAGCCATTATTAGGCTTTATACATACATACATACATAAACTAACGCCTTTATTCCCAGAGTGGGGTTGGCAGAGCTACAGAATTACCAACAACTTTAAAAACTTGTTGATAATTCTGTAACCACATTTTGCACAATTAGGCTAAGATGTTTACCAGTGTATTAGTGACAGGTTGCAAGCCCATCGACTAACAGTACTACACAGCCTTTATTCCCTTAGCCGTCTCTTACGACATCCACGGGAAGATATGGAGTGGCACTATTCTAACCCGGCAACCACACGGGGACTTCGGGGAGGCTTTATAATCATATGATAATCTTAATTTATCGTGTAACAACCAAACATTATCTTTAAATATATTAAAATAAATAAAAAAATCCTCTTATAGGTCATTTAATAAATAAAACCAAAAACCACAATCAAAAGAATTAAATAGTAACCTCTTTTACTGTTGGACACGAGACGTAACAATCATAATGACACTGGAATTATCTAGCCACTCTCGCTAAGTTCTCGTGGCATCTCGTGTTATTATACCTTGATTGAGTCCCTTGTTGAACAATCTATTATACCAACACCACCACCACCACTTAGTCAATCTCACAGATGATTTTGAATTAAAGTAGGATTTTTAAATCGTCTAATTGGAAACACTCTTGAACCAAAACTCTTATCACTTAACTGTAAACAAACAATCCTATTATCTAACTATCTAAGTATATAGTATTAAATTTTCTGAAAAGGTACTCCATCTAATGCACACCCATAAATAACAAATTGCGAGCGAAAAGCCTTTGCTTGTTAATTGTTTAACACCTGCCTAGCTACGCGCCACTTTCCAATATCGCTGGAGCGAAAACTGTAATCGAACTGGGAACTCGGCTCGACGAGTTTTTCTAACCACTCTATCACTGCACTGTTATTTTTGCAATCCTATTCCAGTGACGTATTTTTCATTTTAAGTTTAGTCGGGACCGATCATAAAAAAGATTTCGTTTTAGTTTTTCGTATCCAAAGGGTGGCAACGGGACCCTCTTACTTAACCTTCGTAGGCCGAAATTTAACGGCTGCAAACATTTACATGCCAAAAGTCGTTTTTCATACATTTTCTCCTAAACCGTATGTTAGGTGTTACGTATTGCCATTAAAGTATGTGGTCATTTATCAAATCACCAATTTGTATATAGTCAATGTATACGGTTAATGTATTAAATCCACAACGAAATATGGTAAATGACTCGCATCGGTACCTGCCGATGCCGTTTTACTTCAAGAGTGTTTTTCCAATTGGGCCAAATCGTCAACAGGTTAGTAATGACAGTTACGTTTTTTTTATTAGCTCACGTAATAGGAATGTTTTGCATTCCAACAAAACATATATTATGTACTGAACAAACACATAACGTCTCTATATTGAAGATTACGTTGTGTCAAGCCTTATAATTGTTTAAAACATACCTGATTATCCTTGGTTACCGTGTTTTCCTCTATGGTTCCAGCAAGTGTGAGCGAGGCCCTTAAGCCAAGCCGAGCCGTCAGTTTTGACGTTTGTCATAGTGTCTTCAACAGCAAGGTCCTTGCCGAGACGTTATGGTTATGTGTTTGTTCAGTACATAATATATGTTTTGTTGGAATGCAAAACATTCCTATTATGTACATTTCCAAACACACAACGTCTCTATATTGAAGACTTGTTTGATATCTGCTGGTTGAAAGGAATACACAAACGCTATGTGAAATAATTAAATTCAGTACAATTGATTATGTTATTATGTACTATGATACATTATAAAAGACTGTTAGTTATAATTCAATAGTTAACTTTAATGAGATCAATCATCAGTCTTAAAATAAGTTTGAACTTAAAGTAACTGCTAATCATTATGCAGTCAAGTAGCATTATTAAAATAAAAAATTAACAAACATAACATGAAATAATTAAACAATATTAAAATTGTCATGCAACATGTCGGTGCTGTGACTATTCACAGTCCTTTGCACAGAACGATAGTAATGATTTCTAAAAGTTTTAAAACATTTCCAGTTGCCTCTCTCTAATATTTCATCAACGGGTCTGTTATCTAGCCATCCCTTGGAAGCCACTGCTGATCGAACGCTCCCAGGGGAAGCATCAACTCCAGCATCTTTAAATATGCTTTTTATCCACCCTGCTATATTCGTTTTAGAAGCAGCTTTGACAGTACCGGTCACTGTTATAAATAAGCTACTTAAATTATTTACTTGAGCACGCCTAGATTCCGAAATAGAAATTAATTTATTAATGTGCTTAAGAGGACAAATTCTTTCATCTGGGTGTGGTGATAAACAGCAACCTGATTGCCTACGGGATGCTGAATCAGTCTTTGAGCCAAAGACTGGCCAAAGAATAAGGTTAGGATTAGACTCTATGAAGCAATCTTTTGAAATAGTAAGTAATGTTAGGTCATGTATCCTACGACCGGATGCCAGTAATAAGATAATTGCTGTCCGTCTTGCTACATCAAAAAGTGTATTATTTAAAGAAACTGATAACAACCAGTCATATATAATTTTAGTGTCCCACACGGGTAACTTTTGAGGAACAGGTCTGGCTATCGCTATAGCTTTTAAAATTTGCTTAATGAGAAAATTATTTGAAATTTCTAATGAGTTGGCACAATATGTTGAAATTGCAGACTTATGCAGTAAAATCGTACTATAAGCTAGTTTATGATCTAAATGTAAAGATGCTAAAAACTTAGCTACGAGTATATCCTGTCCATGTGGTGATTTGTCATTTATGCCATGTTCTGTACACCATGAGATCCATCTCTTTAATGCTGGTGCATAGGTATTTAAAGTAGATGTTCTCCAGCTGCTCTTTAGCAGTTGTTTTTCGCTATCGTTCCAGCTAGCTACTTGATCGCTCCACCCCCAATTTTCCAAGCTTGTAGTTCTAGTAGTTCTATTTGAGGTGGATGGTAGCCCGTGGTACAGTCTATAAGAAGACTCCTCAGGTTCACTATTGGCAGTGGTTTTTCCAAGGCTCGTGCTTCTAGATCCGGCATCCAGTAACATTGGTTCCACACTGGGGCAATCAGTATGTATGTACCCTTTGCTCTGTTCAAATGAGACAGTACTTGAGGAAGCAGGTTGGGAGGTGGAAAGATCCACCCTAGGCGGTACACCCAAGGTCGACTGAATGCGTTGCAGAATTCGGCTAAACCATCTCTCGAATCCAGTGTTACGTACCTTGGTACAACTCTTGTTTTTGGTGACGCAAATAAGTCGATTTCTGGCACTCCCCACTTTGCGAATATAGCCTCCGTGGCTTCGGAGAGCAGGTGCCATTCGGGTAGTGCCTTTCCTCGAGAGAGGCGGTCTGCTATCCCGTTGAACCTTCCCGGAAGGTAACAAGCCGACAGTGAAACATTCAGCTGGTCGGTCAATTTCAGTAGTCTGGTTGTCAATGTCAGTAGTTGGAGTGACCTCGTTCCTCCCTCCTTCCTGATATAGGCAACTAGAGTCCGATTGTCGGACTGAAGCAGAATGTGAGCATCGCCGAGATTGCTCCTCTGGTTCCTCAATGTGGCATACACTGCGTACATCTCTTTCATGTTTGAATGCCATGACATTTGAGACCTGGACCATGTCCCTGACAGATGGAGTCCGTTTAATTGGGCTCCCCATCCCGCATCCACTGCGTCCGTCGTCAGGAAGTGTGTTATGCTCTTTTTGACCAGAGGTGCTGATGCATGGTGAAGAGCGTTCTTCCACCATCGAAACTCGGTCAGCACTGTTGTTGGAATCACCTGCCTTTTCCAACGACTGCCCTGGCTTAGCTGTTTTAGAAAGATCTGTAGCCTTCGGCAATGCAGCTGACCTCTCTGAACCACTGAATTGGCAAAGTTGAGATGGCCTAATAGGGTCTGAATTTCTAACAGGGTACACTTGCTTCGTGCTTCGAGTAGAGATAGCTTCTCTTTTATCCTTTTGATCTTTAGTTCTGGCAATGATTTGGATTTTTTTTGTGTGTTCCAACAAAGCCCTAAATATTCCAGTTCTTGAGTCGGCTCTAGGATTGACTTTGAATAATTTAGGTGCCAACCCAAATGTTCCAGAAAGCTTACAGTTTCCGCAACTTGAGCTTGTAATTTGGAACGGTCCTGGTTTACTAACAGGTAATCGTCTAGATAAACCAGAACTCGAAAACCTTTTGCTCGAAGGACTTCCGCAGTCCAGTTCGATAGGGCGGCAAAGGTTCGCGGGGCAGATGATAGGCCAAATGGAAGGGCAGTTAACTGAAGAAGCTCCCCTTCGTAAACAATCCGTAAGAACCTTCTGTGACTCTTCAAAATTGGGACATGAAAGTAAGCCTGTGTCAGGTCTATTTTTACCATCCAGTCTTGATGTTGTAGGAAATCTGGAACAGTAGTGTGCGAGACCAGTTTGAAGTGTTTCGTTGATACATGTAGGTTGAGGCCACGTAGGTCGAAAATGGGGCGGACCCCACCATCTGACTTGTTTACCAGAACATCTTCGATATAAAACCCGGGTTCTTTATTGGAGGTTTCTCCAACACCTTTTGTTCCTTTAATTTCTTTATGACTTCTGTTATCTCTGGGGAACTTCTGGTTGTAAATCTTTTTAGTTGAAGCTGTGAGGGGTAGGTGAGAGGAGGTTTGGTTTTGAATGGGATTCGTGAACCAGTTATAGTCTTTAATATAAATTGATTGGCCTCTAATTGTTTCCATTCCTCCTGATGTAATTGTAGACACCCCCCTTGAAATGATTGATTGTCAATTCTTTTTGTGCTGTAGGTTTGATGAGGTGTTGGCATGAAATGGCTTATTTTATTTAGCACCATGTTTTCTATTATATTTTTTATATTTTTTAAAACCATTTTGGTTTGTTTGGGGTTTTCTTGCTGTATCATAATTACCACCACTATCTGACTGCTTGGTACTTGTATATGGGGCCCCCCTTTTTTCTTTAATATAAGCAGGAGTGTTTAACCACACTTGAGTCCCTCCAAGAGACTGAATGAGTGGGGCCAGTGCTTCCCTACTAAATAAATGCTCAGCACTAGGTGGTATATTTTTTAAACTTTCCTTTAAATTGGCATTAGTAACTTCGCTAAGCAAATAATTCCGTCGTACTTCCATACACTCTGTTCTTTTCCCCACAATAATTTGCATTATAAGTTCTCAATCTTTTGATGTGGCCGAACCTGGCCCTAAGAGTGAGTTTACTTTTTCATACAATGATGTAGGAGTAAGCTCATTGTTGTTGCTCCAATCAATTAACTTTTGTAAGTCTTCTTGTAAATGATCTCTTTGCATTAATACAGCATTGGCGAGGCCTGCCAAAACTCTCTCAGTTGTGGCTAAATAATCTTTCCCTTTTTTAAGATGCATTAATTCATCATTCAGTTTCAGCTCAGTGAACCCCGGGGTTGCTAATACCGATTTTAAAGACTTTTTATACCTAATGCCTTGCCATGATGGCGAGTTGAATTGTTGTAACTTGTTCAACGTCGCTAGCCTATTCTGGTCTGCTTGGGCTAAATAATTGTCATCTTTAACCTCAGTGGTTATTTCCCCTAAATTTACCCTTTTAGGATCTTGAGGAGGAACTAAAAATTGTGTAGTTTTGTCGCGATCAGTTTGTTGGGAACAATTTTGTCCGTTAACATGCATAATATAATTGGTCAGATAACTTACTTGGGACAGTAAAGTATCGACTCGTGGGTCGTATGCAACCTGCGGATAGGGCTCGCCGTGAGTCTTCCGCGGTCGCTTATTTGGTGGCGGATTTACTTCTTCCTCCGAGGAAGACGATGACGAACTATCATCCGATGATATTCGCCTATCGGATCCCGAGCCGCGTAGCGCGGTGGAGGCCGTCTCCGGGTCGGGATGCACCACAGGGTCTGACTCCTGATCGGAACTCATCATAATTCCGAATTATGCACTTTGATCATAACTTTTTCACTATATTTTTCACTTTTACAAAGCTTTACGCTGTTTTCGCGGCAAAAGACACAAACGCTATGACAAACGTCAAAACTGACGGCTCGGCTTGGCTTAAGGGCCTCGCTCACACTTGCTGGAACCATAGAGGAAAACACGGTAACCAAGGATAATCAGGTATGTTTTAAACAATTATAAGGCTTGACACAACGTAATCTTCAATATAGAGACGTTATGTGTTTGGAAATGTACATAATAGTACATTTTTTTTTTTTTTTTTTTTTTTTAATAATGGCTTTGTTATCTTTTAGCCAAATACAAAGTTAGGGAAACAGAATTAGGAATTTAGGACTATAACAATACGGAATTTGGAATAGGAAAGAAAGGATTAGGTTTTACATTTCAATTTCAATACAATTCTATATACATAATTACAAATATCATATTTTAATATTATAAGTCTCTATAAAATTTGCTAATATTTTATATACATCGTAACAATTATAATACAATAAACAGTGGATGGAAGTAGGGAAAGGGATGGAAATGGATTGGAGTTGGACAAAAAACTCAGTATGATCATACAATATACAGGAAAAAAAAACATGGTTCACGTCCCCATAATTCCCGCAAGAACACAAAGGTTCAGCGACAATACGAAATTTATATAAATGCGCTGGGGTGCAAACATGACCCAAACGTAATCTGCATAAAATTGACGTAGATTTTTTAGAAAAGTGGACTTTATTAAACCATGGTTTACGTGGAATGGACTCTTGCACCAGTCGGTAATATTTACCTTTGGTGCTATTGACCCAAAGTCGATTCCACGCTTCAAAAAGATATACCTTGGGCATATTAGCTAAATCATTACTATAATTTAAATAGGGAAATATATCACCGTCGTGCACAGCTTCGTTCGCTAGTTGGTCAGCTTTCTCGTTACCGGAAATACCGACATGGCTCGGGATCCACGCAAAAACGACGCTACAACCCCTCAACACACACTGGTGTAAACATTCTCTAATATCAAAAATTATTTGAGCTTGCTTATGATTCCTGAAGGGAAACTTTGCTAATGATTGAAGGGAACTGAGAGAGTCGCAAAAAATTACTGCTTTTGGGATTTTCATGAGGAGAACATATTGAGTAGCTTTAAAAAGTCCATAGCATTCACCTGTGTAAACAGAAGACTCTGGAGGGAACTTGATTTTTTGAATAATTGGAAATTGTGAATGGTAAACCCCAACGCCTACACAACTAGAGTCGGATTTTTTAGAAGCATCCGTAAAAATGTGATGCCAATCAGACCATTCACTATCAACGATGTTATTAAATGTTGCATTTTGATGACAATCAGTTTTACATATTCCTACATTAAGCTTTATGTTCGGTTCCAGGACTAAAGTATTATAACTATATTGATAAAGAGGTAACAAAGAACTTTGATGTGTAGGTGTGTCTAAGATCAGATATTTTTTTAAACTTTTAACTAGGCATGGCGCATCTTTATGAGCCCAATATCTAGAGGAATCTACTTCATCAGCAAGCCTTCTTATTTTCAGAAGCAGTGGATTACCTTTTAACTGTATATTCCGGAAAAAATATCTGTCACTTAAATACTGTTGCCTTAAGAGTAAAGGTGGTTCACAACACTCTACTTGTAGACAGTTGATTGGACTAGATTTCATCGCGCCAGTAATGAGTCTGAGCGCTTTGGACTGAACGCCATCAATCTTTTTGGATGCAGTTACATTACCCGGATATAACAAGAACATCCCGTAATCTATGACACTCCTTATCAAAGCATTATAAAGAAGCCTCATTGTAAAGGGATGAGCACCCCACCAGACGCCGGAAATACATCTTAAAATATTTAAATTACGTTCACACCTTAAGAGAACATACTCAAAATGAGGTTGACCAGTAAGTTTAGAATCCAATATCACCCCTAGGAATTTGACCTGATTTTTGACTGGCAAAATCGAATCACTATAAACAACATTAACTGTTGGCGTACTCCGTTTTCTGGAAAACAAAACAACAGAGCTTTTTGGTGGAGACAAATCCAGCCCATTTATATCTAGCCAAGTCTTAAGAGATGTCATTGCTGTAGATAATGACTCGGTAATGTCGTCTATGCAACGCCCTGGTACATAAAGGAGTAAATCATCAGCATATTGAAGGACAGAGGCATATATATTTACAAAGGATTCTAAATCATATGTATATACATTGTACAACAGAGGGCTTAAGACTGAGCCTTGTGGCAAGCCCTTCCAGACAGTTCTACAAATAAAAGAGTTACCACTAGGCTCTATAGTATACTTGATATATCGTTCGCGTAGAATATTTACAATAAAATTAACCAACAAACTGGGGACCTTAAGCTGTTGCAATTTCTTGTTGAGAATAAAAATATTTACATTATCATATGCCGCGTTAATGTCTAAAAAGGCAGCTACCAAAGATTCATTTTTAGAAAAAGCCAGTCGAATATCTGTGGTAAAAATACCAAGGCTGTCAAAAGTGCACTTGCCTTTACGGAAACCAAACTGGGTGCCTGATAATAGATTATTATGTTCTAGGAACCATTCTAAACGGTTTTTAACTAGATGTTCAGCTATTTTAGACATTACAGACGCTAAAGCTATTGGTCTATAGGAGCATGGATCAGAACTAAGTCTATTTGGTTTCAATAACAAGATCAAAGTTTGTGTTCTCCAGGATCTGGGAACATGTCCCGTGAACATAACTTTATTAATTAAAGAAAGGTAATAATTAAGACCATCAATATCAAGCTTTGACAGAAACGAATATGGGATACCATCCTCACCTGGCGCAGAATCTTTAATAGATAAAAGTACACCTTTTAGCTCATACATTGTAAACGGTGAGTTTAGGTCCATTTCATTGTGGTTATCGTTTAATTCAATTGCCAGAACTAAGGATTTGACTACAAACTCTTCTGGGGCGGAAGGAGGGGCTAATCGATCCATAATTTGTTCTGCCAGATCACCAGGGATTTTACTTTGTTCAGTATGGTTAAAAGCAGATCTAAATTTTCTTATATTTTCCCATACGGTGGAAGCATTAACATTAGGACAAAGAGATGAACAAAAACTGCGCCATCCTTCAAATTTCTTTTTCCGGAGGAGCTCTTTTGTGGACTTAGCTACTTGAAGGTAATTTTCAAAGTTGTCATCTGACATGTTTGAACAGTACTGTTTCTCTGCCTGTTTTCGTTGTTTTATGGCAACAGTGCATTCTTCATCCCACCATGGGGCAGTTGGTAACACCCCAAGGCCACAATTTTTTAATGGAAAAATTTCATTTGCTACTTCTATCATAATATGAGCTAATAATTTACAACACTCTGATACATTGTCATCTCTTACTTCAGGCAAATCATGCACTTTCAGTTGTACCTTACTCTTATATGTATCCCAATTGGCATTTGCTAATTTATATTTCAGACGCGGATACCTCAACTGTTTTAAAGGTTTTTTAAAAGGGAAAGTAATAAGCAGAGGGAAATGGTCACTACCGTACGTAGAGTCCATAGGACTCCAAGAGAGGGAAGATGCAAGATCTGGAGTACAAATAGACAAGTCTGGAGCACTAGGTGTTCGTGCAAGGCGTGTTGGCGTACCAGTGTTCAGAATAAATAAATTATGATTGTTAAATAAGTCTAGTAATTGCTCACCATAATAAGTAGTAGTAGAACAACCCCAAAGCTGATGGTGAGAGTTAAAATCTCCTAAACAAATAAATGGTTTTGGAAGAAAATTGAAAAGTTGGTCAATTTCACTAAAAATATCATTACTTGGACGAGCAAAATATACAGAGACATAACATATTTTATTTACAACCACAGCAATGACAGATAATTCATTACTGTGAGAAGGGAGAGATAAGCGAGTTGATGTTAAGGAATTTTTTATGAGTATGGCCACCCCGCCGTACCCATCATTCCTGTCTTCCCTGAAACAGGAATAGCCAGGAATTTTAAAAATGGATTCCTTTTTCAACCATGTCTCCTGGAGACAGATGAGAAAAGGATCATTTTTATTTATAATATGTATTAATTCGTGTTTTTTACTATTGATGCTGAGACAATTCCATTGAATTGCTTTGGCTTTGTTGGCCATTGTTAGTATAGTTTGAAAGTTGATAAAGTGCATCTATCACTGCTGCAACGTTGGACGGTGAAATGGTATTGGACTGTGATAATAACTGTATAAGAGCTTTGATAATATCTTCAATTTTAATTTCATTTTCATTTGTATTATGATTTCTTTGAATATTGAGCTTTGTTGAAGGAAGAGAAGGGTCCCTTACTATTTCTGCATGGGCAATGCGATCATACCCTTTAGAGAACTTAGGTGGTGATTTAGGCTTTAAAAACACTGTTTTCTTGTATGAATGAGGTGGGGTACTTAATGATGATGTGGGATATGTATTGTGTGAGGGATGAGTAGCTGTAATGTGCGACTGTGAGGGTGGTGGTGATTGGAGTAAGGCATCAGCGTATGACACGCTTGACACAGGTGGATGTAATTTAACTGCCTCCATATATGAAATGCAGCTTTTGCTCATGGTTTCTTTTACTGCCTTTTGTCTACCAAACTCCAAACATCTTTTACTGTTAGCCTGATGACAACCTTTGCATAATATGCACCAGTAATCCTCCTCCTCGACATTACAGCCATCACCTGAATGGCCTTGACCGCATTTGAAGCACCTTGGTGTTGATCGACATTGGTTTTTCACATGTCCGTACCTGCAGCAGTTATAACATTGCACAGTAGGAAATATATACAGTTCTACCGTCAATGCCGTATAACACATGTACACGCGTGTAGGTAATACCTGTCCATCAAAAGTAACAACAATTGTGCCTATATTTTCAAATTGAACAGCAGCATTGTTAATAAATATTTTTCTTTTTAATCGCCTCATTTTAATTATTGGCCCGCATCCGATTGGGACGTTGATACTGGCCAAGACTTCTTCGTCTGACCAATCTGTAGGTACCCCCTTAATAACCCCCATACGAGTTACATTGCAAGTTGGAATGAATGCTTTGTAATTCTCTTTTTGTAAATTAAGATTTGTTAGAAAAGCATTGGCATCTTGAAAATTTATAAACGTTAAACTAAGGCGATTGCGGCCAATACGTTTAAGGCTACCATTCACGATTCCCCTAATATCGTTCCGTTTCATGAATCTTCCAAAAGTTACTGGATGAAGAGTTGTACCGTCATTAGTGCTTAGAGTTTGTTTTTGTATATGCACAATATACGGCGATACATCTGAAGGCTGATATTGAGCTCGGCCTACAGGCACGCGGGTAATTTCGTCATTGTTAGAGCCTTGACTAAGTGGCACAAGCGGCACCTGCGTCTTGCGAGACGAGGGGACCGAAACAGATTCATGCGACTCTCTAATTGTCATACTACATTGGCAATCCTTGTCTTTGATACCTTTTCCATCCTTTCGCTTTCTTTTATTACATGAACCACAAACCGAGCGGGGAGCCGCGCGTTTGCGTTTCATAGTCCATTCAGTGTTATTGTCGGTATCAGTGTCCATCGATGACTCGAGGACATTGATTAAAACATCTAACGGTGTTACTTGTTTCGGGTCATTACCCGTAGTAGTAGTGGCTGGGGGACCAGGTCCCCCACCGGGGTCGGGCGGATCACCCATAGTAAAAATCAGTTACGTAACTTACCCAATATTTACAGCAATATTAAAATATACAACTAAATCTACTATAAATACAAATTATTCTACTATATAACACCAATCCTTTCAATAATAATTAATTTTAAAATATAAGACCAAAAAATCACGACCGCTTTGAAAATAGTTTCCCGCTCTTTCAAATAGTACATTACTACAGAGGCCGGGACAAAAGGGGTTGCCGGCCGAAGACATATAGACGGCCGAGCGCCAAGCGAGGCCGGATAGGTCTGAGGCGGGCAACCCCATATTTCCCGCCGAGGTATGTATAGTGCTTTTCTCAAACATATTGGGTGTTAAAATAAAGTACCAGGAGCGCAGCGGTAATTAGGAGGTATATCAGGCATAGCGCAACTTAGATCTCAGGCGGTGCGGGCAGCCGGCGGGCGGGCGGCGGGCGCACACGACACAGCGCGGATGTCTCCCAAACGTTTATGCACTCCTAGTACTTGACGTTATAACATTTTCTCAAAATTTTTAAAAATATTATTTTTTTAATACGCATAGTGGCAGAATGTCATGATGTCTGTGCCACAAATTTATGTGGAATGGAAATTAAAAAAGAGGACTTTGCAGGCCTAGGCCTGCACGATTTGTATGAAATTCCCTTAACGACCTCCTGTCCCAGCCGCACCTGAAACGTCATACTTCGCAGCCTATTGTAAGGCACACAATGTCAATATTCCATAGCATGTTTGAGAAAAAATCTTTTCTAGCGCTCGCTGGCGGCACACTCGCTGCGCTCGCTCGGCTTCAATTAACTTTTGAACACAATTCAAGCCAGCACTCCCCCGCTACGCTCGTCCTTTAGTCTAACCATTCTAAGTAGCCGAATGATCCTACAAGGTAAAATTTTACGGATTATTGGAAATAATACATTTGACTAAGAATAATTCGTTAAATTAAAAGTATAGTCGTTCATGGACAAACAATTTTTTCTACTATCATTATTTGCTTAAGTAAAACATTTGGCAACCGATTAAATGTCTTAATGAAAGATACCCAAGTAAGACTCTGCAAATTTTTCGGTGTTGGCATAAACTACAGTTGCTAAAATGGGTTCGGTAAGTGATATTTGACCAAAAATATTTCGCCCAAACAGAAGGCCCCCCCTCAAATCATCATCTCTTAGCATCGTTGTACCCTCTAATCCCCTTAGTTATGAACGTGGAATAAGCTTAGAATAGTTTATGCCATGCTTTGTCACTTTCTGTCAGATGCAAATGTCATGATTACAGATAAAGACAAAGCATGGCGTAAACTATTCCAAGCTTATCCCACGTTTATAAGTGAGGGGGTAAGTGTTGGCCTTATTTCGTTTGTACCATTCCTTATAGCTGATCTCTTTAGGTCACCATTCACCTCATCTGGCGACTGACTGGGAAGTTTTTCTTCCCATAGATTCATCCAACAGCCGTCTTACACCAAGAATTATTTGTATGAGCTACGCGGCCTGCCCGTACCCATTCCCGTTTAAGTTTTGCCGCTCGCTTGACAACCGGTAACTATTTAATTTAGTGTAAAGCGTTCGTGTAAAGGTACTTTACTCCTGTACGAGAAGCACAAGTTGAATTTTCTCGCTTGTCGCTCAGTGCGTCTCTTTCGTTACAGACTCGATAGAAAGGGACATCCGAGCGACAGAGAAGTCGCTAGCCCTCCTGCTAGGAACATTGTCTACTTAAATACTCGCACGGAGTCTAGACGTAATTCCTTCAAAAATATATCAACTATGTGGTTTATACCTTAGAATTTCCAGATTCAGATTTCGAAACCCCCCTCTTTTGATCTAGCGCGAGGGGGAAGATACGAGTATTAATACGTTTGTTAATAAAGTCACCGTTTTTAGTTACAATTCTTTTTATTAATATCGCTTCGTGAAAATCGTAAATTCATATTAAAAAGTAAATTAATTTCATTATTATTTTGCTTTATTAAATCACGTGAAATATTAGTATCTTGTATAAACATTGTTGTGTGATGTGTTTAGTAAATGTTACTTAATTTGGTTTATAGGAAGGTTGAATGCATAGCGTTTTTTAGAGCTTTTATTAATAAGATATACCTGGCCTTTGAGAACTGGCATTACATGTTAAATGGGGTTCTACCATTTAACATGTAATGCCAGTTCTCAAAGGCCAGGTATATCTTATTAATAAAAGCTCTAAAAAACGCTATGCATTCAACTTTCCTATAAACCCATAGTTTGTGAATTGAACTGCTAGTTGAGCGACTATAAGGAAGAACATTTAACTGTTTAAATAGGACTGTGACGGCGTTGACTGCGGTGAGAATGGAATTGAATATCTAAAGTTTCATATCAACTTTAAAATGGGAATACGTAACAGCTTATTCTTATTACTGAAAAGTATAAAGTAAAATAAATTATATTTTTTTTAGAAAAATGCCTTAAAAACGCAAAAAAAAAATCTTTTAAAATGATACCTGGGGCCAAAGGTCAGCCAAACTGAAGTGTCAACTCACACCATACCATTTTAAAAGAAGTAATTTTTTGCGTTTTTAAAGGCGGATTTTTGTTGTTTTTTTTAATTAATGCATGGAGAAGGCATAGATTCCATAATTACCATCAGATGGCCCCTATGCTAGTAATTTCACTGGTTGTCTTATCCCCACACCGGAACACAACAATGTAAACACTGTTGCTTGGCGATAATTTAAAGGATCCCTTACTAAGTAAGACCTTACTACCACTAAAAGACCACCACTGTATAAGATATGACTCCAGTATGGTGCTCTTGGACAAAAAAAAATTTAAGTTGCCGTTTATTTTTGCACAATTCTGATTCCGTTTTACATGTATTTTCCATTTAAACACCGGCTAACAGTAGACAACGGCATCGGTAAATACTTGTAAACAGCAGTAACGTTTAATTTTTATTACAGCCCGTACGATAAGCGCCGTTCTATTGCTGTTCTTTGTAAAGTTAAATTAGCGCCGGCCATGTTTACTTGAGAACTGTAGAGGCTGGTTTACACCGAGAGGGCTAGGGAGAGAGTTGTTAGCGTATACTGCGATGCTTTTACTACCACCAGTACCACCGCTCTCTGTAGATATGTAGTTTATTTAAAATAATAATGGTGGTGGTTGCCGGGTTAGAATAGTGCCACTCCATATCTTCCCGTGGATGTCGTAAGAGACGGCTAAGGGAATAAAGGCGTATAGTACTGTTAGGCGATGGGCTTGCAACCTGTCACTAATACACTGGTAAACATCTTAGCCTAAGTGTGCAAAATGTGGTTACAGAATTATCAACAAGTTTTTAGAGTTCTTGGTAATTCTGTAGCTCTGCCTACCCCACTCTGGGAATAAAGGCGTGAGATTATGTGTGTGTGTGTGTAATAATGTTTACCCCAGTAGCAAAACAAACACACGTAACACACCCTGTAAGTTTGACAGGACAGATTGAAATTACAGACATGACCAAGAAAATATCCCTGGCATAAAAACTAAGGTATTACAAATACAAAATTGTTAAATCAAAATAAGAATTTAAAGACTTACCTAACAAACCACTTAAATGAATAAAAACTATACCTAAGTTTTCTATCGAGTCATCGAGCGAAGATACTAAAAGGTTAGTACATAGTCGTCTACTTACTGATCAGTAACTACACTGTGTAAACTAGGCTTAAGTTGGAAGATTCAGGGTGATTGATGTGGCCCTCAATCTCTGTCTACTCGATTATTGAGAGCTTACCTTGCAACTATAACTTTTATACTTTAAATGGGCCTGAACAAAAACATGTCATTAATGCACGTTATCATGGATTACTCCGATAATCGATGCTAGTCTGCTTAAAAGACGTTTTTGTGACCACTTGCAGTGTTTTGTTTTTATACTATACCTACCTACTAGCAACCGGTCCTCGCTTATACTGGATTTCGTTTTTAACCCTCGACGCAAAAAAGAGGGGTGTTGTAAGTTTGACGTGTAAGTGTGTGTGGATGTGTGTGTGTGTGTGTGTCTGTCTGTCTGTGGCACTGTAGCTCTTAAATGGATAAGCCGATTTGGATGAAGTTTTTTTAATATAAAAGTAGGTTTCTTGGCGGTGGTTCTTAGATATGTTTTATGAAAATCGGTTCAGCCGTTTTTGAGATATAGAGGTTTTAGGGAGTTAAAAGCCCCCGATTTGACGGTGCCACATAGTTTGAGAGCTGATATCTCTTAAACGGCTTAACCGATTTCAATAAAATATGCACTAAAAACCACTGCTAGAAAACCTGCTTTCAAATAAAAAGAACTGCATTCAAATCGATTCATCCGTTTGGGAGCTACGATGCCACAAATAGAAACTCAGATAGACTCAATAGACACAGAGATACACGTTATAAACTAGCTTTTTATATATTTATATACATATATATAGTTATTTAGCCCCCTATTATTCATTTCATGTGTTTAAAAAAACATTGCTAGCTATAGTCATATTGTTAATTTGGAAAAGTTCAAAAAGCGTGAAATAAAAAGGTAAATTTAAAATTTAAAAAACCCCGGATTTAAAATAGTTTGTAAAGAAAAACCTCTAAAAAGTAAAAAATTATAAGTATTGGCCCTATAAGTTTAATTATAAGTAGGTTTTCTCGATATGTCGGGGGACCGCTAAGTAAACTCAATCATATAAAATAACCCAGCTACTTAGCGGTCCCCGACGTGGTGACGCTTGAATCAAAATATTATTATAAAGTATAGTATAGTATAGTATAGTTATAGTATTAGGTTTGTTCGTCGAATATTATATTATTATTTCACGTTATTACTATGTAAATGGTCCAAGAGTTGACAAAAAAAAGCCCCTTAATGTATGTTCAGCGATTATCATTGGTTTCAATATTTTTACCATTTAAAATTGTACAATTTTTTTCCAATCGGTAATAGCTGCATAAAAGTCGTTAACAGCTTCACAGCCGTTACGGAGAGGTAACTGAAACAATCGACTTACCCGCCTTATCAATTATTTTTTACAAGAGAATACTTTATTTTGAAACACCGTTACCATCGTAAATTATACACCCAAGATATAATATTACAACTTAAAAATTAAAATTAAACTGTGACGCCTACCAATATTGTTAATAAGTATGATCAATTTCAAAATTGCCTTAGGATTGCGTTAATAAGAATGAAGAATAAGAATAACTTTATTAATAAAAAATACACTGTTTACAAAAATGTACGATGAATGTAAGAATGTATGTATGTAGCTGCATTTAACTTAGTTTCTAATCACTACATATATTATATATATATATACTTATATGTGTAGTATAAAACAAAGTCGCTTCCCGCTGTCTGTCCCTATGTATGCTTAGATCTTTAAAACTACGCAACGGATTTTGATGCGGTTTTTTTTAGTAGATAGAGTGATTGAAGAGGAAGGTTTTTATGTATAATGTATAATAAAAATTTGTTTTATGTACGTGTGTTATAGAAAACTCAAATAAACCGAAGCGAAGCGAGGGCGGGTCGCTAGTTTAATATAAGGGATACCAGAATTTCTTGGAGCAAGATTCCTATTCCTAGTCCTATTTGCCTACTACTCGTACGTGCCGATGGACGTAACGTAAACTACGCCCCATCCCACATACATGTATAATTAGATGCTGCATGATTCAAGATGGAAATTGGCTGAGTTACTGAACCGTTACGAATAAGCAAACTTAGTAACTAGCTTTTAAATATTCGCGCAGGCTCTGAAAAAGGAAAAGAAAATTGAAAGTTATTCAGTTAAAGTTTTAAAACAGTACCTAACATAACAAGACTTACTTGCTGAAATCGATTTTCAAAAAATCCTTTCTATTTAATTGCACATTTAGGTACCTACTGGGTTAGGGCCAGTGTAAGAATAATTTGAAAATATTATGTTCTTAAAAACCTAAGACCTCGATTTTGGCAAAGGGAAAACTGCAATTATTGATTTTAAAATAAAACACCCGTCATTTTATTGCTGTTATTGATAGTGTAAATCACATTATCGAAAAATAACAATATTATTCAATTCATTAGCAACTTACCCAAAATAAAATGAAAACATTCTATTAGAATTCTCTATCCAACGAAATATTGTCGTTCCATTACCTCAGCGGTAACGTTGTTTGTTTCGCGCAGCTATCACCGCGCGCGCATTCCTGAATATTTATTCACGCAATAATAATTCGACAGTTTGCTATTCACGGCGTGTTCTCCGGCGAGCCGCGGCAGCAAAATATGGACGTCTCTCCTTTTCACACTTTCCCCGTAGTTAAACTATACAGAAATAATACCAAAATATATTTATTATTTGCGGTACGAGGTTTCCTATTTCTCAATCTTACCTTATCACTTACGTCGTACCCAAACTAAAAACTACGGGCGTCCTCGGCCCTAGAGATTTCAAGAAGGAGAAATGGTTTAAAGTTTTTACAAAGTGTTTTGGATAAATAACTTGCGGCCAAACTAGGGTAGTATTGTGACCTGTTTATGTAGTAGTTTTTTTTTGGGAGTCCTGTTTACTGTGTGAGTTGTTCGATGATAAAAAGCGAGTCTCGATCTCACACGTGGTTCATTTAGGGCTTCGCTTTGCCAAGGTCGTAGACACATACCGCCGCATCGCATAGTTCTAGTGCGCTCACGTCCGCTCGGTCATGCGGTAAAGACATGAAGCAGCGCTCTTTTTTTTAGAAAAAAAACCGATGTGTAATGGCATCTGGTCCTCAGTGATGTAGCTCACATTATAACGCTGACAACTCTTAGGTTGCCTTTCCACTGAAGCGGACACGAGCGCCAATATTAACCAATACAAGGCGCATGCGGTCACGTCGAGTACGCGTTCGATAGTTTCGATTCTATTGGTTAATATTGGCACAGCTCCGCTCGTCTCCTCTTTATACTGCCTTGATAATCCTTATAAAAAAAATGGTTGTATAAAAAAAAAAAACTTGCGATATTGGCAAACCGGGGCAAAATGTGGGTCTTGGTAAAAACTATGACAAAAAGTTATGTATGTTTGCGGGTGGTAGGACCTTGTGCAGGGTCCGTCCGGATCGCTACCACCGTCTTATCCATTAACCTACCGCCAAACAGCAGTGTTCGCATTGTTGTGTTCCGGTTTGGGGATAAGACAGCCGGTGAAATGACTAGCATAGAGGCATTCCATCTTAGTCCTCAGGGTTGGCAACGCATTTGCAGTCTTAGGATTGCTCTGCAGTCTTGTGAATGCGAATGTCTATGGGTCACAGTTTCCACTTACCATCAGGTGGCCTGTGTGCTCGTTTGTCATCTCTATGCCATAAAAAAAAAAAAAAAAAAAAAAAAAAAGAGTCTTTACAATCGACTTCACTTCAGGCTGTGGCTCAGGTTTGGTTTTTGGTCGTTTTGAGGAGCCTGACTACTTAATAATGACTGTATAGCGGTATTTATATCTGTAAAAGAATATACATGCGCTTTAAGGCGACAGGATAGGCCCAAGGGGCCTTTCCAAACTTTGTTCAAGTTTAAATTTTTACAGGTGTATGTATATTTATTTTTCTTTTATGAGTGAGCCTACGTATATTTTTTTATTTTAATGTGTACCGCATTGTAACCAACTTAATTAATTGTAAGTTAAACTATCATTTAATTGTGAAAAAAATAAATATACGAGTGCAAAAAACTATTTTGTACTGCTTAAAAAAAACATCATAAAAGAAACCAAATATACGTAGGTACGGTTTAGTACAGAGGATTCATCTGAAGCTTAATTTCAGATCACGGTATTTACCAGAAGCAATCGATCAATCTCTTAAGGGCTGTCGGGCGATAGCTCCCGAGGCGTGATTGATACAACATCAATACCTATTCTATTCTCTTTAAAGTGCAACATTGTGTAATCTGTGGTGATAGGTCTCGTTAATAGCAATGTTCGAGAAATCAGTAAAGCTGCTTTAAATAATGGCTATTTAATTTGCTTGCCGTTGGCCAAGTAGAAATACGTTGACAAAATTAAAGTTGAAATTTTAATTATGGTTTGCATAACGTTCTTTTATGTTTCATTTGTCAGTTTTGTCACTATACTGAAATATTTTGCTTTTTTCTATTTGCCTGCCTGTTTTTACGTAGTGCAGGGTATTCATATGTTGAAAGGAATAGCAACTTTACACGCCTCATTTGAATGGAAAAACTGGGACACCGGAGGAGTGTAAGGCTCCCATATTATATGTACCGTATTAGGGGAATAATAGAAGAAGGTTGTTATAATCTGTGCTACAGATTTATGCCGAATTGTAACCAGTCAAGAAAAATGGTCGTTCCAAATATAAACGACTCTACGATCGCAAAGTATCGTATTATCGTTGTCGTTGACGTAGTCGTAACATAGTATAAATGTCGTCAACTGCTATATTCGTCCCGAAATATTAACTAATCTTGTATAGGGAGATTTAGAACAAGGTTATATTTTGATAATACGATAATAAACCCATATCAATTAAATTATTTAATTATTTAAATCAATAAATTTACTTGGTACTCTCCATTCGTAATAAAAAAAAATAAAGATGGAAAGGTTATTTAGGGTGGATTCGACCAAACTGGAATTAGACTTAATCCAAGATTAGTCTATACAAGTTCGGCGTTTAATCTAGGTATAAGACCTTATTCTAGTTTGATCGAATCCAACCGTAATTACTTTAAGAACAACTATTTAAATAAATGCGGAATTTCAATGCCGTAATTTCGTGAAATAAAGTATAATTCAAACGCGAAGAAAAACTTAATCCCTTGACGTAAATATTTATAACATTGAGCCGCTACATAACACTCTTGTGCCGAGATCTACTAAACTTTTGTATTTTTAAAAGACGGGATGGAACGGGCACCTGAGAATAAGCTAACACGCCGTCGCGGCGTGAGAGCTCTCGAGGGCCAGGGCCCGTCGCTGCTTTTTGCAAACGAGCTGCCACAAAGTGCTCCGCCATACCGCACTACACTTACACGTTCACTGCCACCGACCAGGAATTGTTTGGAATGTGTAACAGTGCCCTGTTACTGTTACAAATCGGGTCGGAACTCGTGGACCATTAAAGCTAAACTTCTTGATTTCCATAGAATATAGATATCGTATTCGCAAAACAACAGATTTTACTGTAGCTAAAGTTAGCGATGTTTTTGGTCATTACGTGCCATTACGTGGAGAATCAGAACAGCGTAGATATCGAACGTAATAAGGTTCAGTTTTATTTGTATAGCCTCGAGGGAGTTACGAAGTCTGTTGCGGATTATAGTTATTAAAATTCTTATAGTTGCTTAATTATTTAGTAAAACAATAAGATTTCGAGGGTGTTCTTGTTCTAGAACGGGTCCATTTATTCAAATTTCGTGTAAAACATAAGCCAGCGACTTAAGCTTACGCTTAATCCCGCCAGTTAGACAGTCGCACTCTGGTACAGTAGTACCACAAATATAAGTTACAACGATGTACCTGCGCAGAAAGCATTTTTTTAGCAGGCGCGAAAAGGTTTTGGCCAATTATAAGGCAGTACGTTTGCGCGGGAAAAACTTCGACGGCTATTGGTCAAATATTTGGCAGCCATTGCAGCGACGCCGTCGACCGCCATTTTATTTAGCGTCGCGTCAGTTGTCATTCGTACACAAGTTGAGACGCACGAGCGCTAATCGTTACGTACAATTGAGGACAATTTAAGTGCGGTATTATTAAATATTATTTTTATTAAAATGACTTCCCTTAACACATTCATTGCCAAGTTCTCTGATTTTCATACGAAGACCCGCCTAGCGGGTCGGCGGCAATGAAAGTGTTAAAAGAGGGCGGCCTTTAAAAAGTCAAGCTAGGGAAATACTTTGTAATGTACATCAATTAATGCAAAATTAAGCCCAAAGTGTTCGCCTAAGAAGATTTTCAAAATGTCACGAAACGTACTGCACGAGCTACGGGAATATCAAGAAAGACTGTTTGCGCCATATTGAAGGAAAAATACTTATCAACGGCTGTAGCGTCAACAAGTAGTAGTGGTCCTACTTTCAGAACTCCTAAAAAAGGACGGCATTAGAAAACACATCGCGCAACGTTGGATGATTTTGATTAATACTGGCTCTTGGTCATCATCAGATGATAGTGAAGAACACGACGAAGATGATACACCAGATAGTGACATTGAAGGAGTAGTCCCATTAGAATAGATTATTAATGTTATTGTTATTATTATTGTCTTACCTATCATTTATGTCGCATTAAACTAAATAATGTATATTTGAAGTTTGTATTTTTATTCAGTAATTGGTATAATAAAAATAATATCAGTAAAAATTATAATTATCAATACCTACCACATTTCCTAAATATTGATTTGTTTATTATGTGAAAAACAAAAAACGATCTTATCTATGCTCAAACAAATTTTTGTCTATAATACAAAAATTAATATTAGAGAATATAAATAATAGGTGCACCTTTTTTATTACCACGCAATGTCATAAAGCCATGAGCGAGAAAGCACGAGTTTTACTGTCATTTCATATTCTACCCTACGCGTAACACGACAAGGTTTGTATTGAATTGATTTTTACGTTCGTTTATGTTCGGCATTAGTGAGCACCTTTCTGCGCGGACGAAGATTGCCGGCGTAACTTATATTTGTGGTCTTACTGTACGCCCGCGTTCGAGGTACAATTGGCGCTTCCTACTTTTAGTTGAGCAGCGCTTGTGAATGTCAATGAGCAGAACCGGGCGAAAAGGTTAAGCCGCTGACGCATATACAGACAACCGACACAGATAATTAAACTAGACCTCACAAATCAAAGATCCGGCCCGTGCTCGTTTACTAACTAGGACACGAGCACCGAGGGTTATGTGTTGTAATTGGTATTATCGGCTAGTGTAAACGTTAACAATGCAATCATAAAACACGTATTTAATATAATATAATAGGCGTAGGGGTAGGTGGTGGTGATTAGGCGTGGTTGTCGGGTAAGAATAGTGCCACTCCAAGTCCTCCCGTGGATGACTTAAGAGACGACTAAGGGAATAAAGGCTATGTAGTGTTGTTAGGCGATGGGCTTGCAACCTGTCACTAATACACTGGTAAACATCTTAGCCTAATTGTGCAAAATGTGGTTACAGTATTATTAACAAGTTTTTAAAGTTGTTACCAATTTTGTACAGAGCCTGCCTACACTCTGGGAATAAAGGCGTGAGCTTATGTATGTATGTATGTATAATTTATAACTGTGATAAGTAAACATTTTTCATTAGCGTAAAACTCTAATTTCCTAAAAAGTTCTCTAAAAATAGTGAGTTTATCCAGCGGAGCGGAGATTAGCCGATACGGCATTCAGTATTCATGCGCCGACATCAATCATCATTACTTTTTACCGACCGAAGCGCGATCGGCGGCGGCACTCTCCCGGCGACGGCGAGCTCGATCGGCCGAACTCGTCTAACTTGATCCCTGGGGCTATTCTGTTATTCACTTTCCAATTTGTCGATGAAGTATTAACAAGCAAACTAAAGTTGCAGCGTTCTTGCAGTCAGGCATGGGAGAGTTTAGTCCCTACCGCTTTGGCCGAGCTGCTTTGCGAAACCGGCGACAGAATTCAAAATACCCGCACTAGTACCTATTACTCTGGCGGGATAACTTAACCTGGCCGGTTTATTCGTCGACGAAATGTAAATTGAGTTGTTTAAGTGGATCACCTTACTGTTTGCGCAAGAATTACGTTACTGTTCTACCGAGACAGATCGTTTATACTGCGTAAGAGAACAGCTCCCCGGATCACGGAATTGTACAAGTAAGTACAACTCGTACGAGCAACCCATAATCGAATGTCGTAATTGAAATTATGTAACGGAGTTTACTTAGTAATAAGTAGTATCAACAATTCAGTCACGCGCCGAATGGACGCAGTACGAATACAAATAATCCATTCCGACGTGCATCATTCTTGTTTGCGTTACTGAATATTTTACTTTTGATGTAATTTTCATTTCTGATGGCGTCGAAAATTTTATTCAGTGGAGGCACGGAAACGTTCTGTTTGTGAAATATTAAACAGAGCAAGATATCTAAGAGTTTGATACGGCGAGGCACTTCGAGGAAGTTATTCCGGGCATGGCGCGGGAATTAAAAAGGTTTGAATTGTAGCCGCAATACAAATTTCGAATTTTTCGAGGTTTTCCAGGAATGTATAATTGTTTCAGCAAAACTGCTTTAATGTTTAGGTTTACTTATAAAATCATTAGAAGTAAAGTTTACATATAGCCTGGCATTAAGTTGTTCATAAACACAAAAAAATACAACGACATGCTTTTTGATATTCAGTCTAATTAACAATTGATTTCGTCACAACTTAATAGGCTAAAAAGTATTTTAATTAAAACATATACCGCTAAGAGTACTTACTTAAAAATCAGATTGATTGTAAAATTTACTCTGGGCCCAGACGTAAACGTTTGCGTACATGTTAAAATTACCACTCGAGCGAAAAGGCTAATTCATAAGTCAACCAAGAACGACAGGCCGTTGGATTAAATTTTATAGCTCCTATTTACATTACTAGAAACACAAAAGACATCATAATCTTATGTCAGCAATTAGAATCCTTTGAAATTAAACAAAGCCCATCCGCTGGAATTAGCCACGCATTTGTGGGGAATTAAAATAAACGTTTCCTCCCGGCTGGCAACGTGAGCTCTGCTTTAAAGAGGGTGATTAGAGCTCACGTGCGCGCGAAATTGCCGCGACACGACGCGACACGCACCGCCCGGCCGGGCGACGCGACTTATCTCCCGCTGCAACACACTTTTCAAAAGAAACCTTACATTATACGTAGGTACGATGTTTGTATGCGATGGAATGCCTGTGTTTTATTTATGTACGTTTGTATAGTTTACGATATTTTAAGACGTTCGACATTGCTCTAACTGCGGGTTTGCCGTCTGTCGCCCCGTCCACCATACCACCCTCGACCTCGTTGTCAGGTGAGACTGCGGTCAAACGCATATCCATTTTGAGAAAAAAACAAAGATTGGTATGTCTTTTATGTGCAGTTGGTGGTCTAAAGAGTTAAATGGAATTATGGGACCCTCCTTAAGTGAACTGCTCTTACCCTACCTACTTGTTTTAAAGTGAGTTCTTGTTTTAGTTTGATCTTCTATATCATATTCACTGGATTTGTTAAGGTACTTGATGACTTGAACGTCGGGTAAGGACAAATAGTACTTTTTGTCCCGGAAAATTGGATGGTTCTTGTGAAATAAGTTTTTCAAAATAGTTTAGGTATTTTAAAATATTTACTGCTAAAACCGGAGTTATTTTGATCGATTCGATGCTACTAAGAATAACCTAATCCGAACTAGAGTGTAATTACAGTAAAAAAGAGAAACTTATTGCACAAAAGGACAAAATATCGACGGTTCAAAAATTCCAATAGGTCGCCAGCAAAAAGATTTTCACATAAAAAGGCAAATACTATTGTGGGGGAGGCAGATTTGAAATTGAAAATAGCAGTTGGAGCGGGCGCTCGGCGGGATCGTTTATTTAGGCGAGTGCGCTTTGTTCTAATGTACCGGTTGCTAGTAGCCAGCTAGCAGGGGGGTGATTCTCTCACGAAGCAAAGGTGAACGAATGGACGAGTGATCTTCAAGCGGCGAGATTAAGTAGTCCGGTCAGTGCGAACAAAACATATTGTAGCGCGTGCATTTTCAATTTAGCAGCATGGTTCGTGCCGATGGGTCGAACGTATAAGGCTGCTTAATTGAAAATGCACGCGCTACAATGTGTTTTGTTCGCACTCACCGGACTACCTAATCTCACCGCTTGAAGATCACTCGTCCATTCGTTCACCTTTGCTTCTTGAGAGAATCGCCCCCCAGGTATGGCTCTAATAGATTGCCGGCGCTGGCTGCACTAACTAACGCTTAGTTTTGCGATTGTGTCACGGAGGCTTCATAACTGCGATGTGGCTGTGGAAACGTTGCTCCAAGTTATTAGATAAAGCTCTCAAAGTTTGATGCGGTTTAGTCCCGTTATAAGCTTTGATTTTAGAGTTTTGTGACGATCAGCATTGTAAAATAGGGTATAGAGGGGACACTATTTCTAATGTACGGAGTGTTTTCATAGTTTTTACTATAAAAAAATAGAATAGATTATTTTTACAAGCAGTTTATTCATAAATAAAATAAAATTGATGTAACTTGTCATAATTAATACACATGTAAAAAATCTGACAATTTAATGGACGTTTGTATTAACACCATACCTCTGTAAAAGTTGTGTTAACTTGACACGGCAAAGTCAACTGATAAATTTTACAGTACATTGTACAAAAAGCTACCTGAACTACAGTGTCATCCACGAGCAGTTTATTATCGGGCCTAAGTCACACGCGTCATTCTGCACCTACATCACGACAAGGTACGGCATAAATGGTTCCCTGTGGTGCGGTCCGGGGGTCTATCACGAGGATAACTGGCCCCTTTTCTCTACTACGAGATGACTCGAACCCGGAGCCCGCAGGTATTCCTATGAAGAGTTTCTATATTATCACCGTAGAATAAAAAAATATAACGGGACAATCTCAAACCAATTGACCTAGTCCCAAACTAAGCTCTAGGCTTGTACTATGCACTGAACAACCGAATGGGTTGATTTTACTAAATTTTAGGACCTACCCATGAGTTTCGTTGAGGTAACACCTAACCTTAGTAAAAACAACACATTGAAAAGGTTGCTTCAACCTTTTTCCTGGTTAACTCAACCAAACTCACGTGTAAGTCCTATTTTAACCATAAAACTTAGTAAAATCAACCCATTTGATTTTTCAGTGTGGATACAAACAACGATAAATGACGATATAAATACTTATATGTATAGAGAAATATATACTTAAATACATTAGAAAACATCCATGACTCAGGAACAAATATTCGAGCTCATCACACTTAATATCTGCCCTTACCGGGATTTCGAACCCAGGACCACTAGCTTCGTAGGCAGGGTCACTACCCACTAGGCCAGCGCGTCGTCAATAGTGAGGTAAGCCTTACCTTACCTGGTAAGGATTGCGCAAGTAGTGTTACTACAATTTTTTTCAACCTCGTAAGGCACACGGTACTCCATTATTAGTTATTATTATTATTATGAATTGTCATTGCAACACTGTTCAAATTACATTGCCTTGATCATGTTTTTCCTATTGCACGCTGGGCCTTACGAGCTTATAGTTTTTCCCGAGACTTCGATCGCGGTGACCATCCTATGGGGTTTTTTTAAATAATAGATCCGTAATTCAGGGTATAGAGTATGATCGGTCCAATTTTAATTCAAATTCGTCAAGCGGTTTAAGTGTGAAGGATACACACCAACTTTCCAATCAAAAGTTTTAGTGTGGTTCGGCTAAATATGTTTTCAATTAAGTTTTATATGCGTATAGTTCATTATCATTCCATTATATTTATTTATTACTATAAGTTTTATTCATAAATCTACATCTTATAAATAAGTTTGCAAGAGATTTCGGAAGTGGGACGCTAAGTGTTAATTAGGTGAATGGTTATTGTTTTTTTTTCTCCCAGATGGGTATTGAATACGTACTTGAAAATTCATGTCTCAATACGAGTACCTTCTACGATCAAAAAATATAAGATGTGCATTGTGCCTAATGCAAAAGTGTTTTTTTTAAGTGCGACTACATACAAAAATGTCGTCTTATCTCTGAGAATAACCTTTGTGTGCTGTTCCACTATCGTTCAAGGTTGACGAAGTCTTGAATATTTGATACTCGGAATACACATACCAGCCTAATTAATATATATTAAAAGACAATTTGCACAGCTAGATCAAAACAGTATCAACTCAAAATCCTTGGTAGTTTTGTTTCAAGTTCATACAACATGTATAATAGTTGATTTTTAAATACAGTTGTATTTTGAGTTACTGCTATTTTGATCTAGCAGTGCGAATTCTTAAACCGATATAGTGCGCTCAGAGTACCTGTTGCCTTGCGACTAACCTTTAAAAGATGGCCACCCCCAGAGATACAACATTTACAAAGTAAATAGAAAAATAAATCGCTGTATTAATGCAAATTATTTAAAGCAATTTAATAAATTCCATTAACGTCGCACGGTACTCTCGGGATATCTTCATTATTGAAGTAATACTAATACCATATTGTGGTTTAACGATGCGACAGTGGAATGTTTAATTGTACTTATTTGTGAATAATAAATAAATAAATAAATAAATAATAATAAACAGGTACCTACAATACCTACAAATTTTATTCATTATACACTCCAATGGAGGGTTGTAATGAATATCACTATCTATTCTATAACTCAGTTTTCAGTTTTCAATATAAATTGTTTAAACTACTCGGTTTCTATCATGGCACGTCATTTGTATTCCAGAACTTAAAATATACATCTCTATTAGTGAATAGTATAGTGCACTGCTTGCTTTTGCTGACCTTAACACTTGCAGGGTAAAAAACACAAGTACAAGTATCCGATGCATAACCATACGGTTTTTACTAAGTCTTTCTAATAATTATGATGACCTCCTCCTGTTAGCAAAAAAGCAATAAATGGCAATTAAACATGTTAAACTAAAAAATCGCCTGATCTTGCATACGACCTAGACTTAGGCTAGGACACTACAAAATGCGTGTTCTTTTCTTTCTGGTGCTCTGGTACTAC
>OZ014441.1:13239088-13427088 GCA_963966035.1 Acleris laterana | reverse complement strand
AAGGGAAAAAACTAGTGATGACGTTGTGTTAAGCTCGGTTGTTAATTATATTATGAACGGTTGGCCAACTAAAGTTAACGATTTGCGTATGAAACCGTTCTATTATTGTCGAATGCAACTTTCATATGAAAATGGGTGTGTTATGAGGGGCCATAAGGTCGTAATTCCTGAGGCACTTCGCGAAAAAGTATTATCAGAATTACACAAATCACATCTCGGCATAGTAAAAACCAAGGCTGAAGTGAGGGCTAGGTTCTGGTTTCCCGGGGTGGACGAGGCCGTGGAGCGCATGATCGGCGGCTGCGACGTGTGCATCCAGCTGCGGCCGGCGCCGGCGCGCGCGCGCCCCGCGCCCTGGCCGCGCCCGCCACACGCGTTTAGCCGCGTGCACATTGACTTTCTAGGGCCGATCGCGGGTCGAATGTACCTAGTACTTGTAGATGCGTTTTCTAAATGGCCGGAAGTTTACGATATGGCCAACACAACCACATCCAATGCGGTCATAGATAGGATGTACGAGTTTATGTCTAGGTTTGGCATACCTCAGACCATCGTGAGCGACAATGGCACGGCTTTTTGTTCGCGAGAATTTCAACATTTTTGTAATGTAAATGGCATATCACACGTCACGTCACCACCCTTTCATCCGGCTAGCAATGGGCAAGCAGAGAGTTACGTCAAGGTGGTAAAAAAAGGTATTAAATCTAGCCTTTTATTAGGTAACAATATCAATAACACTAAAAAACAAATATTAAAATTTTTGTTTGACTATCGCAATTCGAAACACACAATGACAGGGTTCTCCCCCGCGGAGTTGGTGTACGGGCGCAAGCTGCGCGCGCGCCTGGACCTGCTCGCGCCGCGCGCGCCGCCGTCCTCGTCCGCGGCTCCTCAACCCAATGCTCAGTGTTTGCAGAGTAACAATAAAAACAAAATAAAATTGTACCTACCGGGTAATCTCGTGCTATACAAAAGGTACAGTAAAAATATACCAACATGGGGAAAAGGTATAATTGAAAAACGTATTGGAAAAGTTGTATACGTAGTTAAGGATTTAGAGACGCAAGTTTGCTACCGGAAGCATTTAAATCAACTCGCATTGTACAAAGGCAAATATAAGGGAACAAATGCTTGGGACTATGATCCTTCTGGAACACAAAAGACGTACTCACCGCCTATGTCGCCGCTGCCGTCGCCGCCGCCATCGCCGCTGGTATCACCGCCGCCAACGCTGCTGCCGTTACCGCCACCGCCGGTATCACAGCCAGGGCAGCCAACTCACTCACCGTCGACGTCACGTACATCCATGCTGGTGGACACTGAGCCGCAGCTGCCGAGCCCAGCCGGCCTGCCGCCCGCTGACGCCGCGGCGACGGAAGAAGAATTCCACGAAGCAGAGACAGGAACAGAGATAGACAATCTAGTTGAGCCGCGGAGAGTACTGTTGCGTCCCCGTTCCAAGATAGATTTTAAACGGTTTTATTAGCTTAGTTCTAAGACTGCTTAGCTTAGTGTTTAAATAGGTGGAGGGATGTTACATATGTATGCATGTGTGCGTGGCTGCGCCCACCACCCTACTGTCATGCTGTACAATAAATAGTGTATTGCTCGCTACTGGCTGTATCACTCGTGTCCCTGCCCGCCGACATATCAAGTAGCATTTACTAACCTGCCACTTCACAAAATAAAACACGTTGGTTGGTAAATACCTGTTTCTCTCCAACGAGAGATTTTTACCGTTTTTATCTTGTCATAATATTTTAAACAAATAACTAGTAAGCGACACACATGTAAATCATAATATATCGCAACCGTAAAAGGATATTAACATTTATTAAATTACCTACAATAGAAATCATACTTACGCGTCGGTTCATGGCAACACAGCGAGCGTGCGCTCCCACCCTCGATGACGTAGAGACACTATGGCCATTAGTTATGTAGAAAGACACCAGACTATTTTTTTCGGAAAATGAGTTAGCTATGCCATCGCAAACTAGATTGTTTAACCTACGTTATGTTGAAAGGGACTTATTTAACCACGCCAATTCATTGAATTATACCATTATGTATAAAACCGCCAATAACGATATGTGGGTTCTATATTGTCGAAAGCCGCCAAAGTACTTGATTTTGTCTATTTTGTCCGTTAAAAGATGATATTTTTAATCTGCAAAACACAGCCAATCTTCTATTAGTCGATTAGTCGGAATACAAACAAATGTACTTATCAAGTGAGCACATTCATGTAAGTAAACTACTTACAACGACTAGGCAGATAGTCGCTTTGAGCAATTTTTGTTTTTCGTTCTACCTCATGTTTGGTAGTTTTCGCAGTGATGTTTTTATAACCTTTGATAAAATAAAAAGAATTTAAATGAGTGTTTTACTTATTACAATCAGCATTTAGCTCTTTCTATATAAATACTACAATCTTGTATTTATAATGAGCATGAGACAACTAGAGTAATATAGCATATAGCTCTCTGTATAAAAATACAAGAATGCAATATTGTAATCAGTTAAGTCGGTCAAAGAAATGGTCGCTTTTATAAAATTACGATCGGAAGCAGGATAGCAAATATTAGTTCTATATAAAACGTCCAACTACATTGTTTTTTTAAAAAACCTATGAATACTCCAAAAAACAAGTATGCGATTTTGTAATCAGCATAAGTCAGCTAAAAAAATGGTCGCTTTCATTGAATTACGATCGAAAGCAGGATATCAAATATTAGTTCTATAGCCTACGAATAGGTACTCCAAAAACTAAAAGAATGCAATATTGTAATCAGCATAAATCAGCATAATAATGGTCGCTTTCATTGAATTACGGTCGACAGCAATATAGCAAATATTAGTTGCATAGAAAACGTCCTACTACATTGTCTTATTTAAAAACCTACAAATACTCCAGTTAATTTGTATAACATGTGCTTAATAAAGTACATCATACTATGTTCTATCAATTTGGGTTATTTATGTTTAAGAAAACATACTAGAAAGTAATAAAGTATTATTTTTACCTAACAACGGCTATATCTCGAAACCGGATATTTATTATTGGTCTCTTTTTGCATAACTATTAAAGATAAACTATTTTATTCTTAACCTTTACAACACTCTGTCACAACAAAGTAATATTAGTAGACCTTACGATTTACATATTACACTTTTTTATGACACGGTTCTATGGTAAGTATCAATAAATTTGTTTAGATATATATTTAAGATATATTTCTTTATTTAAGTATTTAATTTATCGTTGTCTAGTACCCAAAGTATAAGCCTAGAGCTTAGTTTGGGACTAGCTCAGTTGGTGTGAGATTGTCCCCGTATGCTTATTTTATTATTTTATAGTAATTGTATCACTGTGCACCAAACTTTATAGGTTCTAAATGGTCGTAATATTCTCACATTTTTGATACAACTGACTTATACATTTGCAAAGATTAGGAAATATTTGAAGACATTTGATATAACTCGAGTTGTATAAATTAACACATACCAATTGAAGCAAATATAGGGTTAATTTTTGATCTAACTCAAGTTGTATCTTTCAAAATACGCAAAACTCTGGTGATAAATGATATAACTCGAGTTATATCAAAAGACACAGACATTTTTAAAGGCATAAAAACCGTGATTAATAATACATTTTTAGATATATCATGAGGCACGAAAAAAAATATATAGTTATGGTTTTTTGAAGTGTTTTAACTAGAGAAATATCATTAAACACGGAAAATGGGAAAAAAGGGTCAATTGTATCATTTTACACGAAAGTATCTTGGAAACTAGAAGGCCTAGGAACACGGGAGTTGGAGCAAACGATGCGTTATTTTTTTTTAAGTTGTTTCATGAAAGAACACGTTAACTGCTACAACTCAAGTTGTATCACTTGTCACAGGAGGCACAGATGTATAACCGATCGCATTTACCAAAAATAAAGTATAAATAACCCAAATCAAAAAAATCTATTACCGGGGTATACCACGGTATTAGTATCCACAGCAAAAAATGGCGTCTATTACCGCTGTATTTTATTTTCCATTTTAAACATATTTCCAGGCCAAAAAATGTATAAAAAGCACTCGTAAGTCGTGCAGAAAACAATAAACAACCATTTAAATACCATAAAATTAGTTCAATTGTCATAAATATTACGTAAAACACTAAATAAGATTCGAGTTCACTTACGTGTGGCGTCACGCGTTAGTATGGCACGACCTCTTTCTGCGCTGCCGTCGCGGAAACTGACGAATTGCAAGCACTTTGTTTCATTCACACACACTAGCGCTAACAGGTCCGTAAGTCAACTAAATAAGCTTCGTTCGTGTAAAATTTGTTTTTTAGAAGATCGATCGGTTTGTTTATAAAAAGCGTATTTAAAAATACCGCGGTGATGGTCGCCGATTTTGATACCCCCGGTAATAGGCGCCGTTACCTTACTACAGTTACGCTATAGTTTATTTTTTATACATTTAAATTCAGAATATCCGTTATTATAAACAATAGAAGATCACAATCAGCATCACCTCAGATTCAGATAAAGAATAACCGTCAGTCGTTAGCGCGTTTTGCGGGCACCAATCTGAACATTAACTTTTATGCGCACATGGAAGTACCCTCTCAGAGGAAGTCGACACTATTTACACGAACCGCGACCCGAGTGGCGCGATCCTTGGGTATTGCGGATAATAGGCCATTGCTTTGTGCTTACAATACGATTCGGATATACGTACTATGTATTGTAGTTTGTATAATAGTGGTCTCGAGGTTGGTAGAAATACTTATAAATATTCGTTACATTTTAATAAGTACTTTAAAGAAATGTTTATGGATTAATATTGCAGGAAAGAGGAGAGGACGTGTGCCTGCGAGATGGGTTAAAGCAACAGTAACTGTAGGTCTAGCCAAGCTGCACACGCTGCTGTCGTTTCTGTTTTTTATCGACTCGAAACATAATTATGGAGTTGAAATGGCGGTTGACGCAATCTGTCGCAATCTGCCCTCTGAAGTGTTGGTCCAGTTAGAGGGCCTAGTCAAAATGCATAACGCTAAGTTAGCGTTTTTATTTTACACAATGTTTATATAGGATTGACGTAAGCTGATGACAGATCGCATCAAACGTTTATGTCAACTCCATACATTTCTAGTCGATAGAAAACAGAAACGTCAACAGCGTTTGTATTCATGGTTAGACCTGCAGGCCAGCATTCACCAACACGTCCCACGGATACGACAAAGAAGAGAAGAAAATTAATAAATACTTTACTTTACTGCTTGAACCAAGCAACAAGAGGCACGGAAATACTCAAACAAATACGCACACAACCAAAAATACAGACAGGCGGCAAATGAAATACGATAAACATTCGGATATTTTTGCGCAAAGAACGTTTTGACGAATGGTCCCTAAAGAAAGCATAGTTGTTTATAAATTTAAGTCCTAGTCGACAAGCCAGCGCACAAAGGATAAGTCGGACGATGGAATGATTCTATCCTGGGCAATATTTACGCAAACCGATCTGTTTACCTAATTAGGACAACTCGCTTTCAGCTCTCAATACAAAGTTCCGCCTGCAGGCAGCTTGCCCCGTGCATCCATCTGCTCAGTGGACGTTAAATTGTTCTTAATTAACTATTCAAATGAGTTTCCTTGTCCTCCTTCAGCTAAGTAAGATGAAGAAAAGATTACCTACCTATCATAAGTTCAAATGCATTTTTTTTCAACTACAATTATAAAATAAATCTAACCTTACCTATAGGTTGTATAGGAATATCTATAAATA
Source organism: Acleris laterana (assembly GCA_963966035.1). Classification (NCBI taxonomy): domain Eukaryota; kingdom Metazoa; phylum Arthropoda; class Insecta; order Lepidoptera; family Tortricidae; genus Acleris; species Acleris laterana. Next base: position 13,421,293 of record OZ014441.1, on the reverse strand, counting down.
AATTTAAAAAAAAAATTGTAAAGGCATTTTTAACTTATGTATTTTTGGGCAAATTAATCTTCAGTCAAATTACCGCAATTTCGTAGAACGAAACGTACGTACGAAACCCATAAAGACATTTTCACGCTCAAAATGCTTAATAAAAAAAACAATGAACATTAAAATCCAAATACGAAATCCATTTGCTCGAGATTAAAATCCCAAGCTTCATAATTCAACTACAAAAAAATAAGAGGGAAATTCTACAATGGAACTTATTCCATCATTTGAAAAGGTACTGCAACAAGTTAAAGTCGGCGTTCGGAGTTTACTTCGGGTTTTCTCGCGGGAGATCGGGAAACTTCGTGGAATTAGGTACAGACTTGGATAACTTGCCTCGGTTACTCTCGGATCTAATCAAACAAACGAGAACAAAGGCGATTTATTGTTTCGTTTATATGAGAACACCTAAAAGTAATTTAAAAACCTTATTCGGTCTATTATGAACATTTAATTTAAACACAATAAAATCTGTATCAGCGTTCTCGAGTAATGTGGTGACGAAGACGATCTCATTTTTATTTTTAATAGGTTTGTTCTAGTATATACAACCCATTTTTTCCCGATTCATTTAAACTTATATTTTAATAACTAATAACTACTCGTACTCGATTTTTGATAGTGTTCATAACTAATGTTTTTTGATGGCAAAATCGCCGAATATAATAAACATTTTAATTCAGGATAGGCTTACTAAATTTTTTTCATAAATATCACTTTAAGGTCAAAGTAAATATCACCAGAGGCTTTATCAAGCACAGTCCCACAGAAAAGGTTGTCTAAGAAACCCCAGAATAGGTATATTTTTATGGTTAGCGAGTCGGGTGGAGTCGGTTTCCCGCGTCCTAGATCCCTGTCCGCACAATGCCCGAGGGTCGTATGAAAGATACTCTCCCTCTGCCTCAAATATATTTGTAGCGTTGCTGACCTAATTATAAAGTTTTTGAGAAGTTTTTTGCAAGTTTTGACCTTTTTGTAGGAAAAAACCAATATGCTAATATAATTATTACTTGTGCAAAACTTTGTAACTTTATCGAGGTCTGTTCTGCGGTAAAAAATAAAAGACGTTGTGTGTACATGCTCTTACGTAATTTTGGACGGCATTTTAGCAAAATGAAAACGAGATTATGATCCCTTTAGTATTAATAAACTTAGACATATTCTGCCTTATAAAAAAAACTTTATTGAAAGCTTTGAAGTCATAAAATATTAATGTATTCCAGTACGTATGTATTATTTAGTAAAAACCAACCATTCAAAAGACAAATATCTATATCGATAGATCAAACGAGATTATTAAATTTTTCGTTGAAAATACATGAATAAGTAGTTAAACTGACGTAAACACTCCTTCTTTATATACTTAGGTATATTATAAATTAAATAAATGCGAAAATGAATTATTCTCTTTGTAACGCGTTCATAACTAAATGAAAAAACCAATATCATGTTGTATTTAGATAGCGTGTACCCGGAAAGGACATAACAGGTATCCTAAAAAGTATTTGCCCCAGAAAATGTCACAGGTCAAATACTAGTGCCATGAATACTCGTAAATATGTCAACCGAGCCGCGTCGGGTTAGCTCTAATCCCCGGCCTTGTTAGCCGGACTGACGTTGTAGCGTTAAAATTCTACACGATTGATAATTACCTACATGGCTGGTGCAGAGTATACGGGACGTTGTCGAAAACTGCAACAATATTCATAGGATAGGATAGACAGTCTCGCAGGTGACATGTAGTGTGGTTATTTTAGAATAAAGAAATGACTGCAATACATTTTACTTTTACCTATATTTTCTTTTACCTATCATTTAACTGGTACTTATATGGTACTAGCGACCCGCCTTCGCTTCGCTTCGGTTTATGTGAGTTTTCTGTAACACCCGAACATAAAACAGAGTTCTTCTTCTTTCTCGTGTGAAGGGATCAATTTGCCTATATTTTATACTGCCAGTGCTTTGTCACCTCTATCCCGAAGAGCAGAACTTACAACATAAAGCCGCGTTTTCACTTAGTGTTCTGAGCGAGCAATCGTTCGTTCATGCGTAAATGAAAACACTTGAGCGAGCGAACGTGCTTGTTCAGTGATGATCGGCTGGACGCGACGGATGATTGCTCGCTCACTCATTCATTCAGTGAAAATGACGTCTTTGGCGAGCGAGCTGCTGCTCTGAGCATTCGCTCGGCGTTGTACGTGCTCGGTGGGTGTCCGATCTTTGTTTTAAGTTCACGATGATCGTGTACGGAGGACTAGTGAAAACGGAACTCCGCCAACGAACTTCGTTCGTTCGTTCGGTACAATATTGTTCTAAACAATTGTTCATTTCCTCATTGAATGAAAACAGATATTTTCTACTTTGAGCGAACATCGGCAGAACCGCAATCATTTGCTCTAAACAAATGTTTATTCAGAACACTAAGTGAAAACGCTGCTTAACAATAACTGCTCGGGCCCCTCCCGTGAATAGCGGCCTACCAGCCGTGAAACCGATTGCTGCACACCGAAGGAGATCAACGAGATAAATGCGAATTTTCGAATACGGTGACCAACTATTCCACATATACTTTCAAACCAAAGGTCCTTTTCAGGACCAAGTCTGACTTTGATATCCATCAATATAGAGGGAATGTCAGGTGAAAAAGAGTTTTTACTATCCAACATGTGCATGAAGAATCATTGTGACATCCTCTGTATACAAGAGACGCACAGAGGAACTGACCAGATATAATAACAGAGTTTATCTAAATATATAAAAGGAGAAACTGACTGACTGACTGACATATCAACGCACAGCCTAAACGGCTAAACGTAGGCACTTGAAATTTGGAAGGGACGTAGCTTAGGTACCGTAGAGGTGCACTAAGAAAGAAATTCCCGAAATTCCCACGGGAACGGGAATTAGCGGGAAAATTATTAACTCAAAAAAAAGTTTTTGCCCAACGAAGTGGACTCGGGAACAGCTAGTTATACATAAAAACCTTCCCCTTGTATCACTATAACTTTTAACAAAAAAACACGTCAAACTCCGTTGCGTACTTTTAAAGATCTAAGCATAAATAGGGACAGACAGACAGCGGGATCCGACTTTGTTTTATACTATATAGTGATGATGATGCATGAATATGGATATCTATCGGATGATTTTACTAAATTGAAAATCCTTCTCGATAGCAATTGAGTTGATTTGATGTTGTCGAAACCAGAATTACAGACCTCCGAATTAACGTGGTATTGATGCCTTGTGGAACCAAACACATTCCGTGTAAATATAAATCGAATGTAACCAATATTACTCATCTAGGAGGATTATAAATAAATTAGAAAAAAACCTGCTAGTTTACGTACAGTGTTAAACCTGGTGCGAATTGTCCCGTTCCAAAACGGTGTTTAAAATATTATTCATAGTGTTGCCCGCGACTCCGTCTGCACAGAAAAATAAAACATAGCCTATGTTAATCAGGGATAATGTAGGGTTCTAAGGGGGAAAGAAGTTTCCAAATCGGTCCAGTGGTTTCGGAGCCTATTCAATTTAAACAAACAAACGAACTATCAAATCTTTCCTCTTTATAATATTAGTGTCGATAACATTGATGATCAGAAAAGGGATCGTATGGTTGAAGAAATATAATCAGCATCGATTCGACGCAGGCGCGGACAGATCTAGGCTTACTTTGGATTGAAATTTTACACATTTAGTATGGGCAAATAACAAATTTTAAGTAGTAAGCGTTGTCTATCCGCGGTTTGAACACAGGAACCCGACATGAAAGGAATCGATTCAGATTGTACATATTATTATATCGTCACCCTGCACCGCGGTTTTAATTCATTTCAGAGTTCACGATGCTTCGACGATGTTATGATCGCCATGATCAAGGGATGACTGAATTCGAACGGCTGTAAAAAATCAGTGGTGTTTTTATGGTACAAGAAGATCACATAGGGTCGAAGAGTACTATAGGACCCCACCAATAAGATAATAGACATACGATCTAGTGGTATAATGCTTCGCACGAGTCCAAAAACAATGTTCTATGACTTTAATTAATTAAACCTTCCTCGAAAATTTGGATAATAATTTTGAAATCCACGTTGATATTCATTCTGTAGGCTCGGTGACTACCGGTAACATACATAACTATAGACAGACTCATAACATAATAAATTATATCACACGTATCTACTATCAGCCCAATGGAACCCTGACCCACCGTAGAACTGTCAAGGTGATGTTATGATTCAAGTGGTAAGAAGTGTCAAACAAATTGTTTTATAATGTCACTATGACATCGTTCTATGGTGGGTCAGGGTTCCATTTTGCTGATAGCACATAAGTTTAAATTTTAAACATGTAAAAGCATGAAATCGACTCATGACTCGTATGGCAATTCATCTCTTTTGTTTATAAAAATACCAAGACAGCCATGGCTCTTGGCGGAAGATCAGCGTTGGCTTCACTGTCTTTCGTCTCATTATTTTTATTTTTAGATATTTTATTTTTTATCTCAGTGTATTTATTGTTGTGATTAAATATTTTTTCTTTCGTTCTTTAACCATATAAGTATAGTAATCTATCGCTTGCACAGTCTCTCTCTAGAGGGCTAGCACAAGTTCTCTGTGACTTGTTTGTCACTAGATCTTCCTTTCTATCTAGTCAGTAACGATATAGACGCACTAAGGTACAAGAGAGATAATACAACTTGTGCTAGGCCTACTGGCATGACAAATATACTGAAAGAGTGTGACTGCTATCATTAATACCATGGTTTTACTTTACCCATAAAGTGCAAGTTTTACAATAGAACACTGATTCGGTACTTAATACCCTTTGAAAAAATTACCACAATCACACTAAAACGATAAATCAAAGTTAATCCGAAGTAACTAATAGGGAGTTAAGAGGGAAATCACATAGTCGTTATCCGGGACTGCAGTGGCGTGGTAATGCGATCTCCATTACCTCGTTACTTAGTGTTATTCTAGGTTAGTGCGTTCGTTGCCGGCGTTGTAGTCAACTGTGATCAGTAAGTACCTATAGTCGCGTCGTTCTAGAGGCCCGATTTTGATAGCTGTCAACGCAGTACAAAACATAACCTCAAACATACTGAGTTAAGAGCTGTCAAATTATGCCTTTAAGAATGGCGCGACTATACTTATTGGTTAAATGGGACCGTAGTAAATAATGTTGATAGAAAAAAGGAAGAATTACATTTATTGACAAAAATGACACAACAGTAACAAACAATAAATTAAAAAAAAGGTTTTAAACAAAAAATGCTTTACGACTTGGTATAATTCTGACATTATGGCACAAAATGTTTTAGACAATATACCTACACTCATTTTTATCTATCTCGTGGTGAAAATGAACCAGGCACATGTAAACAGATTGTTATTAATTATGCATGTTATAGGAACCACTTGTTATTTCAATGGGTTTATTACTTGTTCATTCCCATGAATTTTCGTATTGCTGTGTTTAAATTTAACAATATAGAAAAAGTTTAAAAATATATGGTAACACAGTTTAAAATTAGCCCCTGAAATGTCTTCCCACGTTAACCTGGTTTATGGGTCGGTGCGCTGACGTCTCAGAGACAAATGCTGCAATACTTCTGAGAGCGCTACGAAGCTATCACACAATACAATTATGCACTGTGCTACGCCGTAGAGCTACGAAACGTAGAGGATTATAATATAATTAAGATGAAAATGTAAAAGCTTCTTTGATCAAATATTAACGAGAAAATGGTCATGAAAATTTAATAAACTATCTTTGACGTTTTTTGTGACTTTGTAAGCTTATCTAGAAAAAACTTTCTAATCTAGAGGTACCATACAAATGATAATTTATCCAAATTCAAAATTTTCTACTTAACAATTACTTAACAATTATTTTATTCATTATATTTATATTTTACTTCTCCACTCTGTTAATTAAATCTTACGTACAACCTAAAAAATCTAGGAAAGTCACGACACGTTTTGGTTTCAACAACAAAGAAACAATGTCTGCCAAGGAAGTCAAGGATAGGTAATACCTTGTGAGACTCAGCGCTTCTCTGTACCGACAGATGTTGGCTCCACAGCGATCAAAGGCCTGCCTTTCCACGGCACGTCAGTACTTGTCATGAGCACGCCCTCAGTTCGCCACACCCTGTATACGTCTGTCTAGTCGAAATACCTTTTTCGTATTTCCTCTATAATTAGGCTTTTGTGTGTCGTTGTCTTGAGCTTAAGATTGTGACAAGTTTTTTTTTGTATGCTTTTCTTTTCTATGGTTTTAGGGAAACAGGCCAGTAAGGCTAGACAAAGTAGACAAGTTGCTTAACGGTAACGTAAATGACTTACGAAAACTAATAAAATGTATGGGATTGACGTAGGCGCTCGACGCCACCATCTGACAGCTTACGTCAATCCTATACATAACAATAACATGCAAAATGCATCTTATCTAGGGCCTCAGGTGAAGATTGGCCCAAACTGTTTGTGATTGTCTTCCCTGCCTTTCTTTGGCAGATTAAAATATAGCGATCTATAAGCCAACCAGTTAATGTTTCGAAATTGATAGATCACAACTAATATTAGTTTATAACTTGGATTTTCTTATCTTAGTTATCAGATTTATCTGTACTTTACATTTATCAATAATTTCGTATTAAATTGAGATTATAACCAAAATTAACACCTTAATTAATTAACATCTGAAATGCTTATGTTTTAAGTATTCCGCCGATTGTCAGATTTAAACAAAGCGAACCGCCGTGGATGAGCATTTGCCCAAGGATATTCCGAAAATCGACCGCTAACGAGAAAATAAGGAAGAACGAATTCAAAGATTAAATGTAGAACAATATTAAAACACAGCTTTTACATTAAACCGCAGAGAATTCGTAATTAAGGCCTCCATTTTAATTTCATGACGCCTGTCAACATCAAAAATGTCAAGCCATAAAGCCATTGTGACGACAGTAAATTCTCACTAGGGGTTTTAGAACAATTCATCTTGGGAGGGTAATCTAAAGTGATCTTTAAATCTGTTATTTTAAGGCTATGTTTTAGTAAGAAAGGGATTGCGGACGCGTCGAATGGATATTTTAAGTTAATGATGTATCGTAAGCCGACGCCGAATCCTGATAGATAAGCAGAAGCAACAAGTTATTTGAATGCAAAGGCTTTGTCTACTTGGGCGTAATGTGCGCTTTGACGCCTTTGACGTTATGCCGTAAAGTGTCGACTTACTTAACGACTGCAACCCCACCCAATTCCACGCAATAAAGATATTACTTACTTACTTACTTACTTTTTAAATAACCGGTCGAGTGCGTGTCGGACTCGCGCACAGACGGTAGTCACGTCTAATAATATGGATACAGTTAAACTTTCAAAAATATGGAAACACGACTTTACTGCAAGGGAATAAAGTTGTATATATATTTCTGAAACGTTGTTAATGTATACATATTTATGATGCTGACTGTACCGCCGTATTTATTTCGAATCGAATCAGTGCGAGCCTGACTCACACTTGACCATGATTAGACATTTTTTTTCAGGGTACCTATATACTATAATCAAACCAAATTTGAAGCTTGTATGTTTTTGAAAAAGGGCTTCGAGTTTGGGGGCGGCGCCCGTTATTAATTTACTTTTTTTGTAAGGAGGTAACTCCGCCGTCATTACAATTATATTCTGAAAAAAACCATCCACTATCTAACTATTATGGTTCAAAACATAAAACTCTTCAAATTTAGAACAGACAGACAGACGGACGGACGGACACCGTAGTAATAGGGTCCCGTTTTTCTTTTTATGTGCTGCTCTAGGGTGTTGTTAATATAACCAGGATGTATTTGAACAAGTACGCTAGAACACTGCATTTTTTTTAGCAACGATTTTTCCGAAGTTGTTCTAAAAGGTATTCGTGAAAACCGCACATTAGAGGGATGCCACACGAGCGTTGCCTGTGCGTTATATCAACAAAGTTGCTTTTAAGAGTATACAGGCAAACAAACATTGTATTTTTTAGGCAGTCTAACAGTCCCTCTTCTTCATATAAAGAAAGTGTGCTTTTTCCTTACGCGTCGGTTTGTCTCTATTAATTGAAAATACAAGTAATGTACTGATTAAAACTTACCATCTCCAAATTGAAGCACTTTACTTAGTTAATTACATGAAAACGTTCCTTTTAACAGAAGCGTAACAACAAGTTATAATATGAATTTCGCTCGCATTATTATACAATTAGAATAACACGAGAATGAGTTATTTTGAGACTGAGTCATACCTACCTTCGTCGGCGCACACCAACCAACCGACTGTTAAATCTTAATTGCCTGCCGCTCAATACATTTTGGCAGCCATCAAACTTCTTATCGTCTATTCAATTTTGACGACGTGCTTTGCCTAGTTAAGCCGGTTTAGGCAAATATTTGAATGATGAGCGCGAGTATCTGTTCCTGAGTCTTGGATGTTTTCATGTATTTTTATGTTTGTCATTGTTTAGTACCCATAGTACTCGTACACGCCTAGAGCTTAGTTCGGGACTGGGTTTGGGATTGTGTGCAATTGTCCTGTTTTTTTTTAAAAGGTAAAGTATGTATATTCAGTAAGAAGGCTACACGGGTACTTTTACACGTCAAAAATAGACCAATGCGTCCCAAGAGGTGGCCACTGCTGAGAAGAAACGCCGGAATAAACTCAACATTTAGTTATTGTTGGTGAACTCTGCACTTAATATGCTTTAACGAAATCTAAACGTCTAATTTATAACCGCAAGCAATGGGCATAGCGCCGGCCACTATTCACCACGACCGCAGCCAACGCCGTATTTAATGAAGTTTACTCTGACCGTTAATTAAACTTTGCCATAATTTCATATTTAGCTGTGGGCAAACTGTGCTATGTTCAATAAACAGAACAACGCAAAACTTCCAGGACCTGGCTTAAGATAACAAGAAGAGGCGAAACTCATTAAAGTTTTATGTTCGATGCTGGGCGCTGCGCCGTTGTTGATCTTATCTCGGCTGGTCGGGCAAATTATGGCTGGCAAGCGGCCGGCTCCTGTCCCTGCCACACTAACTCTTATTGCCAAGACAACTGTGGTTGACCGTGTTTAATACCCGATTTATATTTGTCTTTGAATATCTTTATTTAAAAAAGGGCTTATTGTGGCTACCATTTCTTTTATCTACCATCTACGCTGAATTCCTACATTAATAATTTTATATAAAGCTTTGCCTTCTTTAAAAAAGTGTTAAATATAAAATAAAATAACTTGACTCTACAACACCGACTCCTCAACTTTGGTCGTCTGATTTAAAAAAAAATAGGGGTAAGTGAGTAGGTATGTAATAATTAGTGATTTTTTTAATGTCTGGAAATTGTCCGGTTTGTCACCAAAATTGTATGAGTAACTTCGTAACGGAGTAAAACGTTCTTAGGAATTTTTGTAGACTCATTTTGAGTGTTTTTTATATAAATACTTACCCAAATATAAAAGCCTAATAAATATGATATTCAGTCAGTTGTCTCCATTCCACGAAAAACTAATTGGCCGCACTCTCCGGTTTATTACTCACTGCGGGGCTCGTGTTTTTCTTTTACATGTCCTATTATAAGGATAAATATGAATGTTTATCTATTTACAACCTAAACGTAAAGCAAGGGTGATGTTTTACATTTGTTAAAATTTACTGTGGTGTATTTTAGTCGTCTCTGAATTCAATATATATTGTAATATTACATTGATGAATAAGAAAACTAAAGTAAAGGTTTTAAATTAAATCACTCAAATATTGGACGGTTGATTTCTATTTACATCGCTATTACCTGTCCCATTCTCTTTTGTTTAGGAAAAACCAAAGCGGTTTTTAAATTAAACTATTATAACATTGCGATAAATTTACCTACTATTTAGATGTACCTATTAGTTAGCACCATCATCCTACTTAGGTATACAATATTATTTCAGGTTTCACCGAGAACTAGCGTAACCAAACGTTTCCCAACGTTTTAGCACATTAGGGCTTTTTTAATCTTGGTTTTTAGTTTTATATTAATATTAACTTTAGTGTAAATGCCTGCCAAATAAAATTTATTTTCTTTCTTTCTTTCTTTCTTTTAATGTAAAACAAGACTGCCTATTAATTACTGTAAATTAGGTTTTATACCATTCCCGTTACTTTAAAACTGTGCCGCCTTTATTATTTTGTAGCCGGAGAGCTGGTGACGGGTTTGGAAGACTTCTATTTAAAGTTGTAAATAAATAATCAAATAGTAGGCAGTAATGGACTAATACAAATCGGTTCGTGGTTATTTCCTACAGTAACAGTAACATCTAGTAACAGTAACATGGCACAGCATATCGCCACGATTTTCGAGACACTTCCTAAACGTTTTAAGATTATTTTCTCCATTATAAGCATTGTATATCAATCTACTTGGGTAAAAAACTTAAATATGTATATCTATAATTCTCAAGTATACTTACTTACTTGTTGTGTTTGACGACGCGCTGGCCTAGTTGGTAGTGACCCTACGAAGCTAGCGGTCCTGGGTTCAAATCCCGGTAAGGGCAGATATTAGTGTGATGAGCGCGAATATTCGTTCCTGAGTCATGGATGTTTTCTATATATTTAAGTATATATTTCACTATATAAGTGTTTATATCGTTGTCTAGTACCCATAATACAAGCCTTGAGATTAGTTTGGGACTAGGTCAATTGGTGTGACATTGTCCCCTGATATTTATTTATTTTATTTTTATTTTATTTTTCAAAACACTTAGATACCTGCGCTGCAGAATAATAACGGCAACCACCTTTTAAGCCCCACGATTCCCGATCCACTACTACTAGTACTTAAAAAAAACTCAAAAAGTGATACCTCTCTCAAACCTTGTCAGCAGCTCTTAGCTTACTCAGCAGTTCATGCTTAAACTAAATAAAAAATGTCGTCTAATAACAGCCCGCGTCTTTATTTTACGCGTAGATACATTAATTACTGAGACGTTTTAATTAACATTTCAGTTGTGATGAGGTTGAGCTTTCGACGGAACCTAATTAATATTGTATTTAAATTATGGAATACGTTTGAAGTCCGTCTTAGACAGAGTTGCGAATAAGGACAGTTTAATTACGCGTGTAATCATTTTCTCAATCATTCTGTTATTCTTAGTGTATAATAAACTTGTGAATCTAAAAGATGTAACGTTTGGAGGTTAAATGTTTGAATTAATTGGCCAAGAAGGCCAGACCCCGTTTTACAAACCTGAGTATGAGGGGCGACAATACTCATTTAACTTCCAGTGATTTGTTTAGGAAATCGTCAACATACAAAGTTGTCCCTTGTTTCCAGGCAAGAGGCCTTTAAAGATGCCTTTCCAACAGCGAAATTAAAAAACCATACCCACCAAAGGAGGAAGGGATTGATTATTTTTAATACAAATTCAAATTCTCGTCTCGCCGGTGGAAAAGCACCTCTATAGTCGCGTTTAAAGCTTGAATAAGTGGCGGATGCTTTATCTACGTTGATTTATAGCCATAATACAGTCACTAAAGAAATAGTTATTTGTTATACAAGGGGGGAAAGTTGTATTTTACCTGCCAGTGTTCATTTGAAACACAAGCTAGCGAAAGGATTCTATGATTGACCACGAGCGAAGCGATTTTTGGTTTCCCGTCATTCCACAGGTGTTAATACGAATTCGTCATTTTTTAACAAAACAAACTAGAAAAACATGCGTATATTTAACGTTGACGGCTTAATTGAAAAGTTTTGACTTGAGTTTTTTTTTTATTATTTTGGATGCGTACCTATTGTTTGCACATCGAGTTACTTGGACTGTCAGAACATTTTATCCGTTTTTGCAACAAGAATGAAGGTTAATGTTGAATGCTGATATTTATGAATTAAAATAACGCTGATATTTAGGAACAAAAATAACACGGCGGAAATATGGTTTTACCACTGCACTGTTGAATGGAGCCCCTGGGCTGAGATTATACGCAATAAAATCTTATTGTTTTTGTCGTGTTTCCGTATTATAAAACGCTTTGATAGGTCTTATTTACTTGACAGTAATGACGTCCGAGTTAAAGACCAAACTATAACAATATGGTTTTACCGAGTTCAATTGAAGCCATGTTTACCTAATGTCAAATAGTACTAGTCCACTGCTGAATATAGTCTAGCAGTGGACTAGTATACGCTAATTACGATGATGAGAATAAATGTCAAATGTATATTAAATCACGAAACTGTGATTTAATTGGTTTATCATAACTAACCTCGATTAATTTACCGGAATAACAATCAAACCTCGAGAGGAACTAAAGTCTGACAAACTGTCATAATAGTCTGCTTAAGACCCCGATACAGCCGTGAAGTTCCTCGATTGTAGGAGTCGGTGTTTTGTTTGTTAAGTTACGGAGCTTTGGGAAGTGAAGCCTTCCATTTTACTTAGTATTAGTCATCTTTTGTGAGAGCTTTTCACGCTTTCACGAGAATGAAGTTTGAGACGCGTTGGTTTATTGGTGAATTTTTTGTTATAACGGTAACAGTAGCAAATTGTTGATGATAGTATTTTTATTAATTGTGTGTGCTATGTAAAGTAAACCCGTTTTCAGGTACGCTCTGAGCATTATTTTTGATATAATTTGACGTATATTGGTATTTTTTCAAGAAAACGGCTGTCATCGTTTTTTAAAGCGGTTTTGATTACAATTAAATATATTATAGTATTGACCATTGCTGTTGACATTCATCTGACAAAAACGACTATAAATAGAACACTTTTTTGTCGATGTGGATAAAAGTGGAGAAAACATCTGTTACTTTCTAACCGTACGACACGTATGTACTTAAGTGCGAGAGTGACACGTGCTTTATTCGTCGTGATAAATCAAGGCGTTTTGTTTCATATATTATATTATACATTGTTATGATTGTTACCTTTGACCTTTTATGTCTACAACAACAACGTCAAATACATATCATAATTACTACATATATATTATTAATTATTATAGTAACCTAGGCGATCAAAAGGAGTTTCCAAACCAAGTGCATCATTTAGTACTGTGTTAATCTGGTAAAGCTCTTTAGTAGATTATATTACATTTGTTATTTAAGGCTGTAATGAATTCGAAAATAAGCTTTTTACATAAAATGAAATCAGACAAGTAGTAAGCTCCTCTTTACTTTGGATCCAAGCAGCCATGAAAATGAGCAAATTAGTTCTATTAACACTCCTTACAAAAATACCTTTAACAAAAATAGCCAGTTGAAAATGATAGAGAAAGAAACTAGGTCGAGCGGGCTGACAAATAATATAACAGAAAAAAGAACAAAACGGATTGTACAAAAGGTGCGAACAAAGGCTTTTTGTGAATGAAGAACTAAGAGTAACCGTTTCTGAGGACACTGCGATGTACGGAAAATACCACTGATGGGCCAGGATGGACAGTGGCACTACACGGTAAGCTGTATGGAAATACAATTTGCAGCAACAAATCATTTAAAGGTTTCCGTATCAGAGATTTTCATTTTGACGCAACACAGCATCGTCAATTTGAGAGACGAGGAGCGCCATCGTCGATTGAAAACTAACAACTAACATCGTAACATAATAGAGAACGTCAAGATAATAAAGCTAAAAAGGTAATAGAGAACTTTTTATCATTACAGGTAAAGAAGATTAAAAAATCATAGCAATTTGCTTGGAAGCCCAAGTGAAACAGCATTGTAATACCTAAAAACAAAAAGGAAAACCCAATAAAACATCTATGTATTTTAGTAACACTGGTTACTGTGTCTAGGCTGCATGGCAACAAATCCGAAACCTTTTAGCAATTCTACTAAACGATTTAGGTGATTGGGCAAAACTATTCCCAGAGATATTAGAAAAAACCGGACAAGAGCATGTCGGACCACGCTCGGTGTAGGGTTCCGAAGCCGTTACTACGACAAGGTATGAACAAATTTTATATTTAATGTTATTTGGTTCCTTAGATAATTGTTAGTAGGTAGAAAAATTTTTATCGCCTGTATCTCAAGAACATTTAAATTTATGTTTGTAACTGTGCCAAAACCAATACTCTTGGACAGACGGACATGACGAACCTCTAAGGGCTCCTTGTAGCCTAGTGAACCTTAGAAACTGTAAATAATGTAAGTTCCCATAAGTACCGCTTAAGCTCTGCTGTAACCAGGGAGCTGTAAAACTGGTTAGCAATATAATTTACAAAAAAAAAAATATTGCCGACTGTACTCTTTTTTGCACAGTCGTCATCAACTTGTCAAGACGATTTTAACAAGCCCTAACACGACGGGTTTGTCATGTGTAAGTAATTTAGAAGTTCCTATGGCCACTCTGAGTCTCCATCATCAAACCAGCTCGATGGTACTATATTATTGTATTGTCATCCAAATTAAAGGCGTATGCAAATTATCAGCTTCATCGTAGACCGGGATGTGGGTCAAATTTAACTTGCAAGATTTGACCCTTACATACACACATTGCAAGTTAAATAAAAGCAATTCAAAATAAAATTTAAAATAGAGACCTATTCCGTACAACTTGCATGTTTTTATTTATTCCGCTGAAACATAGGCACTACCTATGACGAATAGAAATATGAAATATGGGTCACTTTTCTCCGCACCGCATTATTATTTCAGCCACGGAAATCCTTTAATAGTTCGCGCGAAATGAAAACTTTTGGCTTGTTAAAACTTATTTTTAGCGCGCCCTAATTAAAGCTGAAACCAACTGTTTACCTTTAGTGAGACGGTAAAGTGTAGTTTTATGGGACGTTAAAGGCAATTTAGTGTTCTTGGTTAAATTATATTGCTCAATTTGGGTTTAGCGTTTGTATTTTAATATGTTCAAAGGAAGTTAATTTTGAGCTATTTTCACTGTGACTGAGCTGAATAATTTTATTTAACGTCGTACTATTCAATTTTCTACGTTATTTTTCCACTTGCCGATTTGAGCGGTGGTGATTGCGATGGCGACTAGCGGCAAGCGGCAAGACACAAAAGTATAGAACGCTATGAAGAATGCGACAGCTTTACGCAATCAAAGAAAACACAAGCAAATGTTGAACAAAAATGCTGCAGCGGCGCGCGGCGGAAACAAGTGAAGGCGGCCGGGAGACGTGTCGGAGATTTTTCGTCAATTCTATTGCTCAAATCTTTGGTATGGCCAAAATAGTGTTGACGGTTTAGTGCCTGTGTGAGTATCCAATGGTGTAACTATAGAGTATATGCTGGAAAACTTCGACATTCATTATTCTAATAAGTTATAAAAACTATAAAAAAAAAACAGAGCACAATACTCGTATCATACCAGTTGACCTTAGTCCCAAGCTAAGCTCTTGGCTTGTACAGTGGGTACTAGACAACGATATATAAATACTTATATGGACAAATAAATATTTGAATACCTACTCGCGCTCTTCACACAAATATTTGCCCTGACGATCGAACCCGGGACCGCTAGCTACGTAGGCTTGGTCGCTACCAACTAGACCAACCGCGTCGTCTAACATTTAGAAAGTCATTTGATATGGTATATAATAATAATTAATAATAAGAATAAAGCTTTATTTAATTCCACTCAAAGTTGTTGCTAGTTAATTTAAAAAATATGTAAACATTTAAAATAAAATAAAAAGTAATATTACATCGATTTTTTTTTTATACATGCTTATACATATTTATTACCCCTTAAACAAAACCAAGTCTTTTCTATGTGCAAAAAAGTAACGTAAAACGTCTACGAGGATCTGAGCCACTTGTTACGCTACTCAATCTGCTACGTATGTGTGCTACGCCGTAGCTACAACAGGCTACAACATAAAATGAACCTTCTGCCTAATTAAGAAGCGCCCACACCGAAACGTAAAATACGGTGACGTTTCGGAAACAAAAGATCGGGTCATAGTAATAACATGGCGCCGGATTTGACGCACCGTAATTCACGCACCGATAAGCTCCGGTATGGTCGCAGCCTTACTCTCAATACTGCATAAAGCTTAAAACAGCATACCTAAAACGTGAAAATACCCACAGATTATAAAGGTAATAATTTATTGACGAAATCTGAGTGCGCCAGCAGGAAGGACACTCTTAGCGATGTTTATTCAGTGCCAAATGCATATCGAAACGTCTAGAGCGTAATTCGCGAGGTAGTCCCTAGTGAATAGTCATAAGGCAGACGCTGCGCTCACCGCTCGTTTCAAACTCTGTACCCTTACCATGAGTTACAATTAATATACTCGCTAGCGAGTCGAATGCTCTTTCCCTCGCAGACCTCGCAGTAATCTTATAGAGCGCGACGGATAGAGCATTCGACTCGCTAGTGGGTACGGTCATTGTAACTCATGGTAAGGGTACTGAACTCACTAAAGTGGGTTGAATCTATCGGTTGAGCACCGAAGTTTCAACTTCTCATCGACGGTGCAGCGCGGTGCTAATGCTTGCCGAAATTCTCGCACACAACGTTTGGCGGGATAAACAAGTGAAATACGTTACTTCTAGGGATTTTTGCGGCATTTCCATTGTCTGTCATTAGGTTCCGTTACCTTTCATTAATGCAAGAAGTCAGCTAACATGATTTAATACATAATATGCCAATATATGCTTCATTAAATTCTGAAAACTAGCCTTTAGGTCTTTGCTCACTACAAACTTTTGTAGGTAGTATTGAAAAATCATCATTGCGTATGCCACTCGTTGTGCATGGATCAAAGGTCTATTTCCAGGGGTGTGATTCTCTAAAGAAGCAAAGGTGAACGAATGCACGAGTGATGTCCAAGCGGCGAGATTAAGTAGTCCCGTCAAAGCGAACAAAACACATTCTAGCGCGTGTATTCTCGATTTGGCAGCCTTATACGTTCACTCGCTCTATCGCCAGTGCCAGAACACGGAATTCTGTAGCATTGTTAGGCACTGTCGATCGAATTGTCGAACGTAAGAGCCACAGATTATAAAGCAGGTGTGTCAACCAGTTTATTGCGGCAGGCGAAAATTTATGGTGGTCCTCCATGCCATCGGGAAAACAGCTAAGTGGGCAATTATTTGCCGCATGGCATAGGGTCTGGTCAGGTGCTCCAGAGCCGCATTCTGGTGACTCCCTCAATCCCCACTTGTCTGATGGTTGGTTTTCCGGTGGTTAGGTTGAAACCATTGGAAAATTTTGTTCCCCAAATAGAGATATTTTTACAAACGATCCTAAAACGTTTTTTAAATCATGGAGAAAGACGAACGAGCACACAGGCCACCTGGGGATCTGTGACGCATGTGTAATTGCAATCTCAATGCTACAATCTTAAGACTGCAATCCTAACATCGCAAATATTTTTCCTTATTTCAAATTCAGGCCACATATTACTATACCTATTTTGTTTACTTTATATTAACTAGACAATCAAACAATAGGAGCCCTTGCGAGCTACTAGCCCGACGGCTACAGCAATAGCAATTACATATTCTAATGCCAGCGTGCGCCGGTCACGCGAGAGTGCAAGTGACGTGCGGCTATTTGTAGCACTGTCACTGGCTCACTGCACAGGCCCTCTATTCTACGACGATAAACAATATCGCTTTTAACGAGATGGTATTGTTTTAACTCAGCTGCCATTACTGTCGTATTGTCAACGTTTTGATAACACTTATGTACTTGACAGTAATGGCGACCGAGTCAAAATCAGTAAGGTTTTTACCACTTAGAATACAGGCCATGTGTATCTAATAACACCGTGTGATACGTATTGGTAGTCTCTGTTTATGCGAGACGGTCGATTGTCTTTTGTTTTGACTTGCCATTCGCATAGCCTTTGGCTTTTATTCTTAATCGCTTCAAGACCTGCGGGCCTATTGTCTAACGCAATCACAATCACGATGTTTTTTTTTTTCAAAGTCGAACGCTTATCTGCGTTCAAAATGAAAACAATAGTTCCACTTTGAAGCCGACTGCGATTGTGAGTGCGTTAGGCAATAGCCCCTTTGGTAAATAAAAGTTAAAATCAAATATATTTATTTGCTGTACTACTTTTGGTGAAGGTTGCATGACTTTACTTTCAGCGCTTTTGGTGTGGCCTATTGCCTAATGCACTCGAAATCGCAATCGATTTCAAGGACGACAATGGTGTTCATTGTAAAAGCAAACTCTCCTTCAGACTGGCAAAATGAAAATGATTGGTATTGCGAGTGTGTTAGGCAATAAGCCCGCTGGTTTCATGTATAATATGTTGTAAGGAACGCAAAAGTTTAAAAATATCTACAACAAATACAACACTCCTCCAAGCAACAAACGTTTGTGGCGGAAACGTGGTGCAAATTACCTTGCTTATACACAAGATAAAACCAGCGGTAACCTGAGCGCGGCGCTAACGAGTGATGGGCGCGGCGACCGTCGGCGACACCTCGACCAAACAAAAGAACGTACTGACAGCGAGGGAGGTGTTGACTGCGAGACTTCTAGTGTAGGGTTACCTGACTAAGTGAAGATATATAGTCAAGAGCAATGAAAACGGATCATTTTGTATTAAATTACCAAAGAAAGTGACCCGTTTTCGTTGCCCCTGAGTGTATCTACACGAATATTATACAGAGGAAAGATTTATATCTTTGTATGTTTTTTGCCGATTTCAAAAATTCTTTCACCATTAGAATGCTACATTATCCCTGAGTAACATAGGCTATGTTTTATTTTTCTGCGCATACGGAGACGCGGGCAACAGCTATTGTTAATAAAAGAAACAAGTATTTACTCACGTTTACTAAACTTGACGGGTTCACTAATGTTTTACAAAATCATGTTTTGGCATAAAATGAAAGTTTGTTAAATGATACGGTTATTCAGTTTCAGTTATCTGACATATCCGATGTTAGTAGATATACTTGGCAGATGTGTGTAGTTCGAGTTGATGCTGACATCTAAATGTAGGGTCGGGTGATGAAATCAAGAATCTGAGAGTCTTGGAAACTTTTGATAGCATTGAGAATGATTTCTTTCAAGACAGATAATAAAAATATTCTTTGTGTTTTGGGGCTTCTCTGTCACTTACTCTTAATACGACCGTATAAGAGTGAACGAAAGACAAGTACAAAGCACTGTACATCACACAATGCTAATTGTCCTCATATTTATTAACATAACTATATTTAAAACGTAGAGTTATTTAGTTTCGTAACAAAACGCTACTGTTCAATAGCTATAGTTTCTTAGCCTCTTTTTCTACATACAAGATTTTCTAACTCTGTAAAAACCAGAAGGTTAATCAGTGTCAGAGGGAGGCACAAAAAGCGAGTGAACTAGCGGCTCGGATGCGTCCTTAATTAGAGCACTCGGGTTATCAATCTCTTCACTTATTGTCTGGATTTAATTAATCCCTGGTGAGTGAAGAGTCTTAGAATAAACTAGATTTATCCAATTTTGTCAATCTTATACTTGACAATATAAAAGAAACCAAAAACCTTTCGGATGAAATTGTTTGCGTCATCGTGATTATATAAACCGCATCAAAATTTACTGTATTGTTTAAAAACTATACATAAAACTGACAGATGAGAAAACCTGTTTTCTTAACTATAGAGGGGAGAGACATGTTTTAGATCAGGCTGATGAGTTGAACTTAATCAAAAACAAATTGGTACACTTACATAAACTTAGCAAAGTGACACAATCTGCTACTGGAAAACCTCCCGTTGCTGCCTCAAAATTAGATTTTCTTAATGAGCTTACTAATAAAACTTCAAAGAATTAATTCCATAAGTCCTTAAATCATATCTAATTAAGTTCGACCGCGTAACTCAGATAATCAAATTTCGTACGGACGGAATATGATTTTAACATTTTTATTAATGCTGATAGAAGAATAAAGCTAAATTCGGGTGGGCAACAGGCTGGAAAACCGAGGTCGGCAACTATAATGTATTTGTGGAAATGAAATTACAAGGGTTCGAGCAGTAAGTGATTCCCAGTACCTGCGCCGCATTTTAGCTGCTTTTATCATGTAAATAAGGAAGACACGATATTCCGACATATAACTCTTCCTAACTGACTGAATGTATGACTGACTGACAGATAGCGCACAGCCTCGACGGTGAACCCAGTGACTTGAAAAGAGGAAATATTGCTTGGGCACAGAATAGTAGTTTATGAAATTGTTGCATAATACCTAGTTATGTACAGTTTCATACACTACAACAAAACGTATTCAATGAATGGCGCCAAAACCTAGCAGCCAAAAGCGGGCGCTGTCACAGACAAGTAAAAATTGGAATGAAAACTTTTTGTAATGCTGTAAAAATTACGCGAACCGCATGTGCGTTCCATTATAAAAAAATAATTGATACAGAACCTCGTTGGTGACATTAACTTTTTGGATTAACTTGTATCGTTATGGTAAAAAAAATACTTTTTAACATTATTTTGTTAGAGAAATAATGTTATAGTGGTTTTTTTTTAATTTCGGTATTTTGTTTATAAAGTATGCTAATATAAATTCGTTTTGAAGTTTATAATTCGAACTTTATGATATGAGAGTAGATAAAAGGTTTTTCGAAATTCGACCTCTAAAGGGAAGAAATAGGGAAAGTAGCGGGAAACTAATAAGTCGCGGAAATCCTCTAGTGTAGGCAGAACAAATATCATGGGTAACTAAATATTTCATATTACCAACGATTCCAAGAAACAAAACAGCCAAGGGCCCTAGCCTATACAAGGTGTCGGATCACTGGTGGTCCAAATGAAAAAAATAAACAGGTCACACCCAGGGCTACCAAAAACACCCTCATGTATATTCAGCGATTTTTAGTACTTTCGGAGATATTGATCATTTTAGTCGGAATTTTGGAATTTTTCAAAAACTCATTCAGTTTTTTTTTTATGTCAACTTTTTGTGTAGTCATACAAAGCCGGTTTTTCCATACTTGATGAAAAACAAACATGGGGTTTACTTAGTATGGAGAAAGAAATGACCTGGGTGTGACCTATTTAATTTTTTCTATTGGACCACTAGTGATCCGACACCCTGTATATAGCCAATTAAGACGCAAACGCTACTAACGTTTTTCTTTTCCATCACTCTAATGTATGGGATGACAGTTGACCACGTGGTTTATCGCAACGTACCAGAATGTCATCCCATACATTTTAAGTTATAGAAAGGAAAACGTCAGGAGCGCTTGCATCCTGGCTAGGTACTAAGTTGTGATTAATGTTAATTATTCATCTTAGGTTTTATAAATTACCAATGCTGAGATTTATTACATTTACATATATATAATGTTAGTTCTGTTTCGATTTGTATTTCTTACCTTTGTTGTTAGGGTCTAGATGTAACTGGAAACTATATTTTTGAATTCCAATCGACATAGCTCTATAAATATCTCTTCCTTCTTTTCTATAAGTGTCCTTAATTCTCTAATTCTTATGAGTAGTTGGTAAATAATCAAAACTTAATCTCCTTAATTAGTCTTGAATAGCGTACGATTGACCCAGTGTGTCTTTACGTTCTAACATATAACCGCTTCCTTCTCGCACCCAGTAGAGCTCGGTCGTTTGTAGCCAGTTCAAGGAAGTGTTTGTCTCCGCAGAATGCACAGATGTTACTGACGCGACACGGCGAAATAATGATGCTAGCACTTGCCTCGAGACAGCTTTATAATACATATATTTGCGGCTAAACGAAATATTTTCACCAATTTCAATAGTTTTTTTTGTAAGAAATGTACTAGCAGATTTGTAGTTTGATACCTAGGTCTAATTTAAATTCAAAGTCATGTTCTTATTTATTCATTACTTTATATGGGTAAAGTAAAGAGTATTCTTAACCTAATAAAAAGTTCAGCCTTGTCACCCTGCGGCGCCATTTTCTGTAACCTATACAGGATGCACGTAATAGACAGTCTGTCAAATGTCACATCTGTTTCAAACCAATATTCTAATTCTGGTTCCGTCGAAAATTTAAACTTTTTTGTTTTTTTATGTCCGTTTCTATGTCCCTCGTAACTACTCAACGGCTCTACCGATTTAAATACATAATAATACTCGAGGGTCACAGATTAGATAAAATTCTTTAAAAAAAAAACACAATCGGGTTTAATATGTTTTAATGTTGTTAAGCAGTCGGGGTTTTTAAAACTTTATTTTTTTATGTAGTTATTCTATGATTACGCAGATATGTAACAAAAAACTGTACAAATAATGACAACTGCCACTGTATCTAAAATATTTGCCGCGTAACGAGCGCAAAGCGCCTCGCGCTGCAGTGCTCACCAAGCCGCGTTATACGTTTTTCGCTCATTTATTCGCTCCATTAAATACTACCTTTGTAAGTACTAGTCACTATCTGACAAATTTAAATGCGCCCATGAATTATATGTATAAGGACCAATCATCGCACAGTATATTTATAAGATCAATGATGTAATAAGTAAAAACAACACGTGTGAAGAAAGGGTAAAAATGATAGTTTTTTACTAATCATCGTCTTTTATTATTGGAATAGCTATGAAAAACCATTATGTGTACGACTTTTTTTTTATTTATTTATTTAGAACACATACTTACAGTCATATTTGAATGCAATATAGAAGTACTTTGTACTAAACAATATAAGTACCAAAAGACCTGGAGGTTCATTACTGAATACACATAATAATTAAAAATAAAATGCGCTTGATATTTTATTTAAGGGACCGACTAGGATGTAATTGTTAACCTAGGCGCTCTAAGGCCAACTTGCATGTAAGTGTTAATCCTAGGTTAGCAGGTTAGGCGGACTTGCGCGGACCAGAGTTAGCCCTTAACCCAGAGTTAAGCGTCTACTTTTGTACTTGGTTTGCCGCCTAACCTCGGGTTAAGACGCTAACTCTGGACCACGCAAGTGGGCCTTAATCAGTTAAAATGGACAGTTCATATATGAATCTGACATTCTTTAATAATTTAACCCGGGGCTAACCTAAGGTTAAATATACGTGCAAGTGTGCCCAAAAGTGCCATTTTCGCTCGAGTTACGTGTAAACATTTGGAAAATATCATAAATGAAAACACATAATATAACGAATTTTAAAGAAAAACTATCACGAATAAATAGACATCTTTGGTTCTTGGTGTTTAAATAAAATCATCGAAAAAAGCATCAGAGAGAGAACTTTAAATAGAACATTCATGCATACTTGTTGTTTTTTAAGATAGTTGTTAGTGTTTGTAGTATAACGACATGCTCTTGCCCGGTTTTTATTTGAAAAATCGAATGACTAGTAGATGAATAGTGTAACAAACAGACATTAAACAATTTTTACTGATCATAATTTCGTTAGCAAGTATATAAACCGCGAGATCGATTTCGTACGTGACCTGCCTAGTCGTTTAATCCATCGTGTAAGTGATTTAAGCGTAGGTATTTAAGTACGGCCTTGTGCAGGGTCTAGCACGATCGCTACCACCATCTCACCTTTCTGCCGCCAGACGGCAGTGTTCGTATTTTGGTGTTACTGTGCGGTGGAAGTAAGACCAGCGGTGAAATGACTAGTGTATATGCCTATACGTCCATTCTACCAAAGTCCTCAGGGTAATTACAGTCGTGTAATTTTCATATCATATGTGGCATGTCTGCTCGTTTGCCTAAATCTCCACGCCTTTACAAAATACAACACAACTCAAATCATTTTAAATTAGTTAGGTTCGATTCAATATTTAAAGAAAATATTAGACAACGGGTCTTATTCAATTGCACGAATCTTTACAATTGCCTTGCTATGTTAAAAAGTTATATGCCGGGTTTAAGTCATATTGAAAATTACGGCGCATAATCGAACACTGAACGTTGCTAGTGTCTAGAATCTAATATGTAAATGAGGCCTGCGAGCGAAGTCTATTTAGTTTGAGAGTCAAGATTTTTTCACGTATTTGCATAATTGGTTTCCATTCCAAAAAAGGTATCTAATCTACTTATTTTCATAGCTAAGTAAATATCGTTACGTCTGAGACAGTCTGCATATTTAACACTGATTCCTCGAATTAGGATTTTCTTTCACTCTCAATTGGATAGTCTAGTTAGATTACTTAGTAATCGAATATTAATTACTCGCCTATGTTATTACTACTAAGGTTGGATTTAAAATTATTAATTGAGAGCTCAATTACATTTACGTAACCGAATTTCAATGTAGGTAGGTAGCTATATCATTTTTGTACCTGTCTAGTTTAAAATCGTTAGAGAGTATGGGTAGGGAACAGGGGGGTTATTATGACATAGCTATGCAGTTCATTATACGGTGAGCGTAAAGGACAGAACTATAGCAGTTATATAGCGCTGTCCTTTTCTCTCAGCATAAACCAGGTTCAAAATTCTGGTTTGAAATTTAACATACTGTCTTAAATACATCACATCAAAACTCATCACATCGCTAATATTCGTACTTGTAATCTTCTTCTAAATATGAATAAGTATAAGTATATCTTCTTCTGCAGCTAAAAATAAATCATATTGTACGGACATTGTTAAGTTTATTGACTGATCTTTATGTAGTACAGAAAAATAAAACAAAGAAACAAATAAAGGGGTTGCCTGCAACTTCATGAGTCAACCCGGAACTATAAAAAATTCAATTTTCAAATTTACATACTATTTGCTTTCATAACTTTTGAGCTCTGCTTACATCTTGTTTCTGAGTCCATTGTTTCAGCGTTGGTTCTTGACTTATTATGTTATTATTTTTGGGGTGGCAATATACCAGAACCGAAATGCCATACAATCCCTGATTGTACTGGGGATCGATATCAGCGGCCTCTAGTATGTAAATTATTACGTAAATTAAATTTGATAGTAATGAAATTGACGTCGACCGTCGTATCGTCATCGAGTAGT
Organism: Acleris laterana; assembly: GCA_963966035.1. NCBI lineage: Eukaryota > Metazoa > Arthropoda > Insecta > Lepidoptera > Tortricidae > Acleris > Acleris laterana. The sequence goes on along the minus strand of OZ014441.1, from coordinate 13,396,362 downwards.
GAACGTCGAGTATAGTAATCTTGTTTCAAACAAACGCGATTCGAAACGTGACATACCTGTCACAACTCATGATGGGGCAAGTAAGTTTTCATCTCACTAGCTCGGAAAGCCCTTTTTGTTTGTTTGATATCTATTGAGAAAATCGCTTTTTATCCACATGTGAAGAAAGAGTTTTGACATTTGAAGGCAGCTTAAGTGATATTTGACAGCTAACAAAACGTAAAACGTTAAATGTGCTGAATTATTAACATCGTAAAAACACTAAATACAGTCTTACAACTTTATTTTAATTCATAAATATCAGCATTGAACATTAACCTACATTCTTATTGTAAAAACGGATAAAATGTTCTGACAGTCCAAGTAAGTCGATGTGCGAACAAAACGCACCCGAAATAATAAAAAAAAACTTAAGTCAAAACTTCTTCTTTGAGTGATGGAGACAAATTAACACCTGAGGAATTACGGGAAACCGTGCAAAATGCGGAATTACAAACCCTTTTTCCTATTTTCGTTGCTGTACCTGTAGTGAGGTGAAAAGTTTTGTGTTATACACGGGAGAAAAGTTATTTACGTCTCGTGTGTTGAAACACTCGCTACGCTCAGGATTCTATTTTTGATCATAGAATCATTTCACTAGCTCGTGTTTCAAGTGAACACTCGCAGGTAAAATGCAACTTTCCCCCCTTGTATAACAAATAACTATTAAAATACTGTACCGATTATCTTTTATAAATAAATAACCTCAATAAAGCTAATTTCCCTATTTCCAATATTTAAAGTTTCCCTGTGTGTGGGATACCCGTGGGGCACCCTGTATAAATAACATAATGGGAATGTTTTATGCCACGAAACGATTTAATGTGGTACTCTATTGTAAACGAACCGCCTTATTGTAAACGCTCAATAAACCTAGTATGCTGTGCCTTGTCACTTTCTGACAAGTCCAAATGTCACAATTAAAGAAATTTTAAGCTTTATCATGGTACAATAATAGACTGCCAAGAGCTTTATCACTATTAGTTCATTACTTCAATGTTGTATTAGACAGAAATAGACGAAGCATACATAAACAAACGAAAAAAAACATTTTAAACACCCGTAAAAACAAACCTCTAAAAAGTAAAAAATATAAGTATGGGCCCTATTTTAGAGGTTTTTTTTTCAGACTGTTTTGAATCGGAGATTCTTTTAATTTTTTAATTTTTATTTCACGTTTTTTAAACTTTTCCAAATGAACAATACGACTATAGCTAGCAACGTCTCTTTAAAGACATGAAATGAATAATAGGGGGTTAATAACTCATAAACAAAAATGTATATTCCGCCATTTTGTGGCGGCGGATATCTTGGACCGATTTTCATCAATCATCATAGCACACTCCCGACTAATTCACCTTTCAAACAAAAAAAACAAAATCAAAATCGGTTCATCTGTTCGGGAGCTACGATGTCACAGACAGATAAGCACACCCCGACACACAGACACGTCAAACTTATAACACCCTGTCGTGTGTGTGCGTCGGGGGTTAAAAACTGATTTATTGTGGTTTATTTGGTATTATCTTATCTTGCAGAGAGGCCTTTTCGGATACACCTTTCGTCTCTCTTGAGCAATTACTCACTAACAAACTCAGCAGTTCCAATGTGCAGGTTTCCTCACGATGTTTTTACTTCACCGTGAGAGCATCGGGTAATGCATTTAAGTTTAAAAACTCATTGGTACACTGATGACCGCAGTAATTCGAACTCGGTACCTTACGATCACATTTCTACCCTAAGCCTAGGCCACCAACGCTCTCTTATATTAAGGTACTCGTAAGTAGACAAATACGTAAAAAAGTGAGTAAAAATTAACGCATTTGGGAAGTGGGACAACTTGAAATGTATGCTGTGCGTCGCCTGCTACGGCTGGAGGCTGTGGCCTAGATACTCGAACACGGCGCGTCGTTGTAAATAAACCCGTCAAAGAGCATTCTCGACAAAATATACAGTATTTACTTATTTAAACTGAGCATAAAGTAGTCCAGGAGAATATTAACACAAAATACTGTAATATAAATCTAAATTGAACGAGCCTTCAACCTTGGAATGCCTGTTAGGTTTTTATATGGTATTTCGTTATAAGTATGGCTACATTACTAATTGGCCGGCAACGCACCGACAACTCTTCTTGATTTGCTGGTGTTTATGGGCGGTGGTGATTACTTCCCATTCCCACCGGGTAACCTACGCTCAGCTCCTTTGCCCTCTATTATAAAAAAAGAAAGATTCCATACAAAATACCATAAGGTTTCTCTGATTTATACGATAAAATAGTTACTATTATAATATTATTTTTATTATCTTTTACACCTTTTCTTACTTTTTTTACTAAGTTTGTCCGTTTTCCTTAGGAAACATTTCTTGGAGAGAAAAAAAACGCAAACGTACAACCCTAGTTCCTCATAATGACTACAACATATTCAAAAATCGGGGAGATCGAACTTGATTTAGGGAATGAGAAACGTTATAGCCCGCCGCTAAATTTTAGAAAATTAAATCCGTTACTCTAAAAATAGCACACACACAGCAGCATAATTTTCTTAACTTAAGAAAACAACATATTATATTTAAACAAAGCCATTGTGTTGCGGCACGCGAGAAGAGCGTACTTCGTCAAAAAAAAACTGCAATCACCTTCATCGATGAAATTTCGAAGTAGTTGACTTTTTTTTGCGAAGTACGCTTCTGTTGTGTGTCGCGCGCCTCAATACAAGAGTTAAATGTTATATCAAGTGGCCCGCCCGATGGTAACTCAGGCAAGCCTCACGCTTGATAACTTCCAGTTTTCAGAATTTTCTTTTTATTATTATGGCAAATTTTATTCTTGTAGACATACTAGAAGAGCTTATATGGGGGGAGACGTTCGGTCGCGTAACACAAGTAAGACGTTAAAGTCAAGGCTCCTGTAACTTAATGTGATTTAATTAGTTATTTCGCGTAATTCTGCATCTAAGTTACACCATTAGAAAGCTCAACGTGTCTAGTTGTTTATTCAAGTGTTTATTCTAAGAACAGTTCACCAGCCTAAATACAATCTGCGTGTTTATTAATATAGTGAACGCAACAATAATTCTGTCTACCGACCGGTCAGATTCTTATCTTGATCTTTTCTTATCGCCCGCGGGTCGACTCACAGTGCGCGTAGTGAATAGCCCCTGTACCACGACACTTTTTTTCATTGCCACCGCTATCGCTAAACTGTCGCTTTGCAACTTGGTGTCGGTCAAATGAGTTGCTCTGGATGCTTACAAAAAACGAAGGAGGACGAAGATGTTATTACCTGCTCCACCAAATTCTGTAAGAAAACGTTTCACGCAGCTTGTACCAATGCTCTCAACCTTACGCTAGAGGAAATAAGTAAGTGGATTTGCCCTAACTGTGTAGCAGAGGCAAGAACGGGTGGTGGTGGTGGTGGTAACAACTCTCATACCCCAGTACGGGCAGCGCCCGATAATATCACCCTACGAAAAAAATCTCAGCAGAAACCGAACACCAGCAACTGTGACGCAGCGGATCCTGCTACTGAATTGCTGTCACTTTCTTCTGACATTGACCTCCTGCGCAAGAGTGCTACTAACATGTGGGGCTCCCTCAAGACCCGACTAGATGACATTTGGGAAAAAATCTCGTGCTACGACACCAAATTTAAGAAGCTGGAATCGTTAGAGAGCGAAAATAACACTCTTAAAGCTACGGTCGCCGAATTGCAGTCACAACTGAACAACCAAGCGCAGGCAACCCTAAGTTACGAGCTGGAAATTGCGGGTGTAGAGGAGACTCCTGGAGAAAACCCTTACCATTTGGCGCTGACGGCTGCGGTGAAACTGGGTGTGGAACTACGGGACTCCGATTTAGCATATGTATCACGAGTTGGCCCTAAGCGTAAAACTGGTGACACTGACGTGGAACGCCGCCAACTGTTGCAGCGTCCTCTAATCGTGACTTTCGTCCGCAGACCCAAACGAGAAGAATTCCTGCAACAGGCTAAGCTACGCAGAAGTATAAAAAGTAAGGACATTGTCGGACACGGGCCGGACACGACAGTGTATTTCAACGAGCGACTTACAAGCGCTAACCGCCGGTTGTTCCGTGGAGCTAGAGCTTTTGCGAGTGAGCATGGGTTCAAATACTGCTGGGTGCGAAACGGAGCTATCTTCATTCGAAAACAAGACGCACGCCTCGGCAGTCCTGCTATCCGTATCCGCTCCGTTGACGACATCAATGGGCTACTCAACTCGTCCGCGACCCGCGAACCCGTGGTGGCGCGGCCCGTCGCCGTCGACCTACTACCGCCAACCAAGTGATGAAGCACCTTGGACCCTCCTTTTATTCATGCTTAAATTTTTGCTTAACGTGCCCTTTTTTGCTTGTATACTTGTGCTTAACGTAAGCTGTAAATTTAGAACTTTGCCTTGTATAATCCGAAATTTCTACTCAGACCATAACACTCTCGCCTTACACACCTCACACGCACACACACTCCTTGGCATCCTATTAACTACCAGCAGACTCGGAGCGTGGACTTCCAGGTATGACGTGATCTATTTTTCACTTCCAATCTACAAAAATGATGTCACGTGAACTAAGCGAGGAATTAGATAAATCCCTTGCCATTGAATGTCACGCCCTTGAAATGCTGGAGAGCTGCCAGAATTACTTAGCACAGAGTCTCAATTTTAAAATTTTATCAATTAACATTCGAAGCCTACAATGTAACTTTGATTCCTTTGTTGTGTCCCTTGAACGTCTAAACATAGAATTCGACATTATTATTTTATCTGAATGTTGGCTGAGTGACGGATCTATTGTTGATCAACTTCCAGGCTACAACTCATTCCATACCCTGAAGTTCATTAACAAATGTGGTGGAGTGGTAGTTTATGCTAAGGAGTCGCTCAAGGCTGTTGCCGTTGAGCCCCCCCTGGATGAAGCCAACTGTCTTATGATCAACGTCGCGGATCAAATGGTGATATTTGCTATTTATCGATCTCCGTCTATCACGAATCCCCGGGGATTTCTGAACTCCTTAGATTTACTTCTGGGTCAAACCAAGGTCAAGCAGATTGTGGTTGGTGGAGACATAAATATTGACCTCTTAGGTGGTTCCCCCAACAGTCACAGCTCCGACTACCTGAGCCTAATGACCTCACATGGATTAATACCAGCGATCACTAAACCAACTAGGGTGAAGACCTGCCTGGATCACATCTTTATAAAATCCAATGCCTTATCCGTAGGAATTGTTTGCAAGTGCTCGATTTCGGATCATGATATTACAATGGCAGGTATCGTCACCCCCAAGTCAAGCTTAAAAAATAATAATCGTTGGGTAACAAAGATTGACTACCTCAAAGTAGCACAGGAACTAAGTGTTGCCGACTGGTCTTCGGTTATTGGGAACACCGACGTCAACGACGCCACCTTAGCTTTTGACAACATTGTGAGGACGGCAATAAAAAACTACACAAGCAAAGTAAAGATCAGTCGCTCGAAATTTACCCTGAAGCCATGGATTACACCCGGGCTCATCAGATGTATAAAGCACAGAGACAAACTGCATAGCCAAGCACGGAAATCTCCCAATAATCTGGCATTACGCAAAACATATACTCGCTACAGGAATTTCTGTGATAACTTGCTGTATAACGTTAAAAATCAGTATAATAGCAAGCTTATATCAGAGAGCATGGGAGATCCCAAAAAAATCTGGACTTCTATAAACACTATCTGTGAGGTTAAAAAGGGTATTAATAACCCTATTGAATTAACAAAAATAAAATCATCAGAACAGGAATCCCTTGACCAGTGCAATTCGCATTTTTCAACAGTGGGCGAGTGTCTGGCTAACAGCATTTTGTCGAAGCTTTCAGAAACGCAATCGTCTCTTGCTGAAAAGTTTCTCCCCTGTAACGCTCCTGGGTCATCCTTTTTCATGCAACCAACGGATGTATACGAGGTTAAAAAATATATTCAACAATTAAAATCCGATAGTGCCCCAGGATATGATTGCTGCAGGCCATTTCTCATTAAAGAAATTAAAGAAGCTATAGTAGAACCTTTGACTCACCTTTGTAACCTAAGCCTGGAAGTGGGATGTTTCCCTGACTGTTGGAAGTTAGCTCTTGTTTCGCCTATATATAAGGGTGGCTCTAGGGATGCTCCTATTAATTATAGACCTATTTCGCTACTGAGCGTATTCTCCAAAATTTTAGAAAAAATCGTAAACAACCGACTTGTTACTTTTCTGGAAAATATGTCATTTATTTCGCAACAACAGTTTGGATTCAGGAGGGGTAAATCCACTGAAGACGCAGCAGTTCTCCTTACAAATCTAGTTTCCAGCCACGTTGATGGCGGGAAAAAATGCCTTGGAGTATTTTTAGACCTTGCAAAGGCATTTGACACCGTTTCGGTAAACATACTTTTAAGGAAGCTTGAATGTCTGGGAGTTAGGGGATCAGCGTTGAACTGGTTTTGTAGTTACCTAAGTGATAGACGGCAGGCTATTAAGATTGGAAACTCCATTAGTAGTGAGATGCCGGTAAAATTTGGGGTTCCCCAGGGGAGCATTCTTGGTCCAACGCTGTTTATTGTATACATTAACGACCTGCTTCAGCTTGCCATTCCTGACGCAGATATTATCTGTTATGCAGATGACACTGCTATTCTTTTCAGTGGCGAGACTTGGGATGATACGTTTCGCATCGCTGAACAGGGGCTGTCTGAAGTTGTTGCCTGGCTTGACCAAAACCTCCTCACACTCAACGTAGAGAAAACCCATTACATCTGCTTTTCAAAAACATTAGTTTCGTCTCCGCCTACAGGAAAATCCTTAATCCTGCATACTTGTAAAAACGGATATCCCTCATGCGTGTGCACTCAAATAAGTAGACACACTTGCGTCAAATACCTGGGACTGCAAATAGATGAGCACCTCACCTTCCGGGAACACATTCATTCTCTATCAAAGAGAGTGAGGAAGGTAATCTATGTCGTGAAAAAGCTGCGAAGTTGTACGCCCACCAGTATATTGTTTAATGTGTACAATGCGCTATGCCGATCTATTACAGAGTACTGCATTGCGGTTTGGGGCAGCGCAGGTAAGTCTGCTATGCTCGAGTTGGAAAGAGCACAGCGAGCGGTGATAAAGGTGATGCTCAGAAAACCTTTTCGCTTTCCAACGGTGACTTTGTACAAAGAGACTAGGCTAATGACTGTCAGACAACTGTTCGTGCTGAAAGCATTTATGCGCACCCATAGCTCTATCATTACATCACCCATGCACAACCAGCTGCTGAAGAGGAGACGATACCAGGTTCCCCTTCCAACTCTTCATTCCTCATTTGCTAGACGCTCACCATTATATATGCACACCCAGGTATATAATTCGGTCTGCAGTAAGGTGGACCTAAAGAACTCAACGCCCCGTAAAGCCAAACTTATTCTAAAAGAGTGGCTATTAACGCTGTCTTATTCTAATACGGAAGACCTGCTGACGTAACACACATCTTCGCGCAGTCACACACATACACAGACACACACATACACTCACATTTACACAGACACGCACATGCTCCTACCAACAAATGACACACACATACAGTGTAATATTAGATACAATAAGAACTTTGCTTTGTTTTGCTTGCTTTGCTATGTTAATTTTACCTAAAACAGTCTTAACTGCTTGTCTAATCATACTGTGAACCGTCTCACCGGGTCCCAAGATACAGGCTCCGCCTAGTTTGGGTCCCACCGGGAACTCATAAGTTGTAATTTTCTTTAGACAAATAAACTTTTATTTTATTTATTTTATTTTATTATTTATTTATAATTTTGACTATCTACCTATGATTCACACAGTGTCCTAACGGCAATTTAAAACTGCAAATATTAATGGTTCATACATGAAATTTGGAATTCAGCATAAGAACGTATATGTTAGAATTTATATTACCATTTTAGCGATAAATATTGAGATATAGGGTGGTGTAAAGTAGCTCGAAATAGTTTGTGTATGCTCGGCATGCGTGCAGCCGCATTTTATTCTAAACTCGGCCGTGCGCTTCGATCTCACCTCACAAGAATATACCCACTCAATGTTTTAAGAAAGTTAAAGAACATAAAACACAACAAAAATCCATAAACATTTCTTGATTGTTTTTAAACTTATAAGTTAGCAAAGAGACGGTGTTTATTCTAGGAGCACGCAACCTTTGGCGGGGGAATCTAGGAATCCGGACCGGTCAAATATGCTGGTATTAGCTCGAAATTGTGAAAACCCAACCACGCGCTCTTAAAATGGCCGCAAGAACTTATATTACATTTCCTACTAGCTCCGTGAGTACAGAATGTACAAGGGCATCGACACAGCTGCCAAGAGTTATTACAAAATTGTCTTTTCCTAGTTTTCCTAGAATCTTGATACCAGAAAAATAATCAAGATGGGGTTGTATACATCCTGTTTTTATTTATGTGCATTAACTTTAGGGGGACAAATACAGTTTATTTGTCCAAAATACTTATATTCTATTCTATTTATTATTATTCGTGATATTTTAAAGAGACATTAGTAAATGATTTACTAATCATTCTAGTCATTGTGAATGATGAGATTCATTAGTAGGTAAGTGATTGAGAACGTAGTTTATAAAATATATTTTAATAAACTACGTTCATATAATTACTAAAAAATAAAAGTACTAAATACTCCAGGAATGTATTTTATTTTAACTACATGCTGCCCCTTTTTGAGTAACTCGCGATATCATTTATCCCTTTCCATACAACAATTACCATTACATATGTATACATAATACATAAACTCAAGCCATTATTCCCAGAGTGGGGAAAATTACCAACAACCCTCAATTTTTTTTGATAATTCTGTTACCACATTTTTCACAATTAGGCTAAGATCTTTACCAGTGTATTAGTGACAGGAAGGCATGGAGTGGCACTATTCTAACCCGGCAACCACACGGGACTTCTAGTATAATTGACATTATACTTCAGTAAAAATATCATCCTGAATCTTCCCTTTGTTGAGTTTTTATCTAAGATATACTAACATAAACGCAACCAATCTATTCAATTCTCATTCTTCAAGGCTGTAATGTTTACCTTATGGGACTGCTCTGAGTAGAATCGTAAGTAGTTTAATTCAAATTTCGCACTGAGGTACCATTGAAACACTATTTATTTTATTTCACGCACTAAGCTGAATCAACGTTGAATAGAATAAATATAAATTAATTTTGTTTCGTAATCCAGCCACACCCTAAGAGTGAGAGGAGGTAAATGAGGGTAGGTACCGGTTATTCCGCTGCCGACCCGCGCCGTTTGTTAAAGCCTTATGTTGGTAGCACCGATTGGCGCTTTTACCCCTCTCCACTTCCTTGTCTCCTGTGCTCAGTTGCCTTCCTTTTTTTATTATTTGTATGAATATTATGAATATTTATATTTTACTCCTCTATTCCATTTTTCTACTATATATTGTATTCTCTTATTAGTTATTATTTAAATCAGTGTATATGTGGGCAACCGCTGTCTCTTCGTTCGTGTGTCACGTTGGCGCCACTGAAAATCAGCGTCGCGGTTCCGGCCGTGACATAGTGCTGAGTGGTGTCAATTTCGACCAATTTTGAGTAGGTCGTACTGAGAGCAAAACGTCCTGTGTTGCATTTAGTCTGCTAGGCATAATGTCCGTTAATGAGAAGGACCGCAGTGAAGAAAGCCCAGGGAGCAAAACGACCGCAATTAAAAATGCCCTTGAAGCAAATCGGCATCAATGAAAAATGACAAAAATGCATAACGTCCCCAACGCATAATACCTAGTCGATGTGGATGTGTTTTTTCTTTGTTTGGGCCAGAATTAAGGAGTCAGGTATGTCACGTTATGATTATTTGTTATCTTTCATACGTAGTTTTTATAAATTTTGCAAGTTTATTGTAGATTGGGATAGGTTACATGAACTTTTTACGAGGTGATCAGTATATACTTGTCGCAATTTATTCTAAATAACAGGTGTTCTGTAACTGGAGCTATATAAACACACAAACCCAGTGAAAAAACGGGGGTTTTCATTCACTAGAATCACATAAATATTCTCTTTAAGCGATTTCTATCATTTGACTGGTTGGATTAAGATTGCAATTACAGAAATGAAACCACAAATAGATTGTCAATCTTGTATCTAGTGTTCGAACAGTATAAAAAATAATTTATAACGTAGGTTCCTTCACTGGATTTGAAAATCTAGTAAGTGAACTAGGGACAATAATTATAGTTCATTCACTAGAGTTAAGAAACCAGTGAATGAACTTTAATAAACCAATACAACAAAGGTAGTTCATTCACTGGTTTTATTTCGTTCATTAACTAGAATTTCTTGTTCATTCACTGGGGGTTTTGGGTATTTTTCCATTTTTTCACCTAAATAGTAGAATTTCGTAAAATTGAGCAAATATGTCAAATATAAAAAAATGCGTTTATCAAGGTAAATAGATTTTTAAGTGATACTTATAGTCAAGATTTTTATTAAAAATTGTTTTCTTAACAAAACTATTTTTTGAATACGCGTAACCGCTTAACCGTTCATTTACTAGAGCCGCCACCCTACTTCTCTCAACCGCCATGCTGTCACTGATGCTTCCGAGTTGAAAAATATGTTGCCAACATTTTCTGAATAATGTTGCGAACCGAAAAAAAATCATGATATGGAAGAAATTCACAGAATATTAATTTTTGAGAAAAACGTGTCTAAAAAGTACGTTTTGTTCATTCACTGGAACCGTTGATTTACTGGAGCCTCCACCCTACGAGTAGGTACACGTTTTTATCCTCCTAAGTCCCCGCGTACAAAAAAAATCTCATTATATATCAAACAAACAAAAAGGGCTTCCCGAACTAGTGCGATGAAAAATAAATTGAAAATGAGACCTTTCTATGTAGCTAACATCAATATTCATTAAATTTAATATAGCGACTCACTTCCTTAAAAAAAGAAACATGATATTTTTGTCTAAAGATAATTCTTAGATAGTGTAGTGTAGAGTACAATTTTAACTGCGGACGTTTTGCTCCCGTGGTCATTTAAGTTGCGGTCGTTTGATCAATGTGACATTTTGATTTGTTGACAAAGGGCCTTTTAAATTGCGGACGTTTTGCTCCCATGACGTATTACGTTACGGACTTTTATTCGACGAGGACATTTTGCTATGAGGACATATCACTCCGAACCCATTTCGACGACAGGAATCACCCATGGCAACATTATGCTAAAATTTCTAAATTCCTTTTCCTTATTGTTTAATTGTTTTTTCTGTGTTGCCATTCTTTTTGTCAATGTTAAATTTAAAATGTGTTTTATTTGTTTTTTCCTGTGATCGTCGAATAAATATTTTCTATTTCTATTTCTATTTCTATTTCTATAAACGTTCTCTTCGAAAAACAGTAGGTACCTAAAATAATTATGTACTCATATCATCCATCATAACAAGCAATGTGCTTCATTAAGCATTATTTCTTCTTTGCATTAATTATTAGCAATTACTAAGATTTTTTCATTCCAATTACTAATGGCATGGAGCAATATTGAATCTCTAGCGCACCTCACGATTTTGCGATATATTTTTTATCTAAAAAGGTGCAGTGAACGTGAAAGGCATTTTTAATCTAGAAAATAAAGTGTCGGCCGCGGGATTAGTTTCGGCCTAGTACGTATAATCTGCGGCATAAAACTACAGAAAGCACTCGTGCTCCGTGTGAAGTGCCTTTATACGGGCATATTACTATTAAAAGAAATATATATGTCAGGTTAATACTTAGAGTGAAGTAAAACGCCTACTCTTTTTTACATTAACAAGACCATACACCCAACTTTTTATGTTATTTTAACTAATTCACCAAAGTAATAAAATGTCATACTCTCTGATACCTTTGCAGGCGTGAGAACTGAGTATCTACTTACTTATTATTTATTATTATTATTATTCAAGACTTGTCAATAAATACGTCTACTTTGTAAGCACCATTTTATTTAGCTGATCAAACAAAATTGAAAAAAAAATACATATGCACTGAAACACCCTTTATATCATGTAATTCCTCTTGTTGTTTTGGTAACGTCGATAACCTATTTCCACTAACACGAGGAAAATCAGGTTCAACACGGGACTAACTATTAAACCCGGGGCAACCTCTCCGTCCCTATTTGGCTTGTAATTATACTAATTACGGCACGAAACGATTCCAAACTAGTCGGCATTATTTTACTCTGAAGATCTCTCGATGTTTCTTGATTACTTACATTAGTTTATGGCCACGGTATTCATTAGCGGAACATTTATTTTTACTAGCTTTGCTCAGCTTCACTTGGTAAACTGTACGACCAATAAACTTTAAATAACTAACTGTCTGTGCAAACCTAATGACTATAATGTACAATGATTATGGTGACTAGGGTCAGAATATTGAACAGGGCCTCTAGCTATTCTAGTGGGTAAAGCCATATTGCCTTTGACATGTTGTCAGAATACACTGAGACGTAAATATGGAAGGAAAACTAGAAAAAAGTTGCCATTTTGAAGGTTAGCTCCCCATGGATGATCCCGTATTCTCTAGGATTCGTGGAATAAAATCTTGGAATACAAAAGTTTTAGCAAATTTTCTAATATTTTTTTTGTATAATTACTATAATAACTCTATTCTATAATGTCGCAGAACCATGATTAGCCCTAGAATGAACTTTAACGACAGTAGACGTAAAAAGCAGAAAAAAGTGACAGTTTTTCCAAGATGGCGGAGAAAAGACAAGGGACGAAAAATTTGGGTTTACAATGACTCTCTGATGATATTCTCTTTTAGAACACGTCAAAAAACAATAACAATGTAACCTTACGATAAACATTTATGAATGGCCTACAATTTTCATTTTTTGATTTACCGGTAAAGATCCGTATTCTGCAGGGTCAAAACCCTGTGATAACGTTGTCACCTCAGCTGTCACATGATTAGCCGCTTGCATTGTTTAGAGACGCGTTTTCCAGTTTTGGGGCTAATCTATTTAATTAGGACATGGCATGGACGTCTGCATTAGTGAAAGGGCCTAATTATTCTAATTTATTACTACTATTAATAAAACACTGGTAAACACCTTAGCCTGATTGCCAAAATGTGGTTACAGAGTTGTCAACAGGTTTTTGGAGTGGTTGGTATAATTCTGTAGCTCTGCCTACCCTACTCCGGGAATAAACGCGTGTATTACTAGGTGTACCCTTGTTTTGCCGACAACCGTTTCTTCGAATATTATTTCATCGACAACGATTCATCGAAACATTAGTACTAGTAATATTGTTTGGCGTTATTTTATTTCAACTACTATTTATTTAAATTTATGTTACTACGTGGAAATACTAATCAACGAATACTACTTAATCGCTGATTTGTTTCAAATTATCTTAATTGGTACAACTACAAAACATTGCAATTCATTTCTTCGACGTATTATTTTAATACAATAATTGTTATATGCCCTATTGCACATTTATACATTTTTCTAATTATGTAGTGTGACAAACAAATATGTATAATAAAACTAAGAATTATTGATAATATTAAATTAATAATATTATTGCATAACTAGTTATATCAAGAAATAGAAGTACGAGGCTTTCAAGAAAATGAACTGTTGACAGAAGTGGGTTAGGTTAGGTTAGAACTGCGACCCCCAAGAAAACGAACTGTTGACAGAAGTGGGTTAGGTTAGGTTAGAACTGCGACCCCCAAGAAAACGAACTTTTGACAGAAGCGGGTTAGGTTAGGTTAGAACTGCGACCCCCAAGAAAATGAACTGTTGACAGAAAAGCATGACACATTACTGTTTAGTTTTGATAGCAAAATATTACCAATTGAAATAATGTTATGCGGAATAAATATTATTACAAGTAAAAAAAAACCAATTAAAAAAACCCGAAATGATTAGTCATGACATGAATTCTATTGAAATAAGTAAACTACCAATTAAAAGACCACGTTTCAAATTACCTAGTATTGAGTCCTCGACGCAATGACTTGTCGATGAAATGAAAATACTTGAAACGTTGTCTTTGAAATAATATTCGATTAAAAGTCTGTCGGCAATTCAATGGTAAACCGTATTACTACTATTATAAGTTATACATAAATGTAAACGGGATTAATTGACAATAAAACCTTCTTCACGACTTCAGCATTCCACGTTATTAATACTACTGAGACGTGTTCTCAATCCCAATTGGTTTATATGCCGTCTATTTACCTAGCTCGATGCAATCTGAGTGAGAATCACGAAGGAGGAAGTTCCCAAGAGACGCGTGCGACGTATTTTTTCAGCGTTAGGTACTCACTGAAAGTAGTAGGGTAATTTATTTTCTAATAGTTCGGTCTATATGCAAATGATCAGTTAGAAAAGGATGCGAACCGGGAAAATTGGTATTTTAACTATGTTAATACACATAACTTTAAGTATCACAGTGGAAGTCGTTAAATCGTGTCAATATTAACTAATAATCACACCATCACTAAACTTTAATATCATAGACTTATCATATAAATGTTTTTGTGTGGATTAAAAATCGAATAAATCAGCTGACCATTCGATCATAGAATGCGTAGTTTCAGTCTAGGCCAAAGGGTTCAAAGTCCAGTCCAAAAGGCTTACTTCTGAGCCATAATATACTTGGAATTCAAAATGTGTTATTTTTCATTTATTTTCAAAACAAGGAACACCAATAAAACTAACATAGGTAACTTACGACTTACTTCGACCTGACCTGGCTCATTGACTTATATGTATATCAACGCACATCCGAAACTACTGTACTCGTACCTAGAAACTTGGGTACATGATGTAAGTTCATTTCATGATGTAAGTGAACATTAACAAAGGATTTTCCGAAAATCTACCCCCAACGGGAAGAAATAGGGGGAGTGGCGGGAAACTAATTATACGTGTATGAAGTCGCGGGCGTTCTATAGAAATTAATATACTGATCTCGACTTGAGAGACTTGCATATCTTGAGAGATGCGTCAAAAATTACAATGTTCTATGGCTTTAAGTTTACTTTGACGTATCCTGTGACGGGCATCTTAGCCAAGACGAGTTTATTAATACGGCCCTATGATACTTAAGAATAAAGTTACATAGGCACATACTCAAATAACAAAATGTATCAACATTTTTCTCATCGACTTTCTGCTACCATCTAATATGTAGGTTCGTATGGTGTACATGTCCATTTTAGGGCTCCGGACCTCGGAAAAAACGGAATATTATCTTATAGGATCACTTTGTTGTCCGTCTATCCGTCTGTCTGTCAAGACCCTTTATCTAGGGGACGGATGGAGACATCAAGTTGAAATTAAATGCCATATAGGTAGTCAGGTCTACAGTCCCTTGAAGCTGTGAAAAAGTCAAACTTCTAAGTTAACTTTATAAAAAAGCTACTGCCGTTTATTTCGACACACTCACGGGAATCAAAAATTATAGGGTATTTTCCGTTGACCAAGGAGTGAACTATGAAATTTGGCAAGTAAAAGTTACCGTCTTATACTACAAGTATACTCGTAGTAAAACTGAAAACTATATTTTTTTTATTAAATCCCAAAAAACAGGGTCTTTATGTATGTAGGTACTTACACTTTGTCCGGTTTTTGATAGAAAGTCGCTATATATTTCAGCCAAGCACTTTTGGGTCAGAGTTAAATATTTTCTTAACGGCACTTCTGCTCTCGAAAAGCCAGAACTTTATGCCCGATCTTATGATTTGTGTTTCATCCTCACGTAGCGCAACATCGCATCGTAGTTTCGGCCTTTGAAGAGAAAAATGGATTCAATTGTATTATTTATTCTACATTCTTGTTTATGGAGGCACAAGTGATTTTCAAATTTAGTTTTAACATGAAGTGAAATGAAATGGGCACAATACCACGAGGGACTTTTTTAGATGTTTTTATTAACTGTTTTTTTTTATTACATTTTATTTATATATTAAGTAGTTTTAAGTCTCTAGTAGAATAAATATTATGAACGTTTTGACAGTAACATAAGTAGTATTATTTTATGAATCTCTTTGTAAACGTAGGTATACTGTTTTTACCAGTTTTTTAAGAGTCATTTAGTTGCTTTGCAAAGGACTAGTACAATTATTTGGTTTACGAGGAAATTTCATAATCAATCAAACCCCCCGCGGTTTGATAAATTGTTGTCACAGCTTAAGCGCCGGCGACCGAAGAAATAAACACGAAGTAATTGCTTCCTAAGGTGGCTTAGGTAGTATTAACTTTTAATGGTTGGCAACGCATGTTACTACAGCCACATTTTTTTCATTTATGTATTCGGAAGTAATTAATCCGTTTTTTATGTTTAAAATATTTATTATATCATATTAGTAGGTAGTACATACATATTGAAGTAAGTTTAACCAGTTCTTTCTCTCGGCCTGCTAGAGCTTAAAATACAGTCTCTCACATGCTCAGAAATATCAACCTTACTGTTGTAAATACAGCCCGCAAAGTTCAAAAAGAAATTATTTACTAATGACACCGGCTGCGGAAAATGTTATAAATGTTATAATTTAAACCGCAATTTATTCCAATTAGATTTATTACAAAATATATAGTAATTATATTCTGGTAGTATTAGATTTAAAATGTCATAATGAGCTAACTCTCTCGTCCCGCAACAGCCTTTTTTCCGATATCCGCAGTAATGTATATTACTTTTAAATACGGGAATTTTGCTGGCTTCTATACGCTGCATATTTAGTAGTAATGCACGCAGCAACACTCCAGATTTAGATATCTGATCCATAAAGATGAGCATAACAATGCACTCTGCCATATTCAGTGCCAACTTCCCTAATTTCACATACAAATTAGACCCGATATTAAGTTCTTGGCATTGTACTCGCATGTGTTAATACCCGCTCTGCTGCCCAGTAACATTAACAATTACTCGGCCTCGCACTCCGCCATAACTTACAAAGTAAGATTGGAACACAATGTATAGAGAAGCATAGCTGTTCTGCTTATAAATGCCTAATCTCGAAGATTACGTAGACAATAGTTTAAGGGAACGCAACGCAGTGAATCAAGGCCGGGAGAAGTAAGGCCATAAATTAGCATTCGCATTACGGAGGCTTTGGGGCTGGAACATTCCAGAAGTGAACGACATATCGGCTATATCGCCCGCCCGCCGAATTCTTATCGACTATTATCTGTTTAAATAAACTTCGTATCGTTTCGTTCGGGTCGAAGTTGGCCACGACCTTTTTATTGCGGAGGTTTTTTTTAATTAATTGAATGTGCCTGTTAGGGGTCTGACATTATTGGTGGAAAGTATAATTTCCCACATTTTCTGAAAAATCTGAAAAAATATCTTAAATTAACGCCAATATGGGTTGGTATCATAACGACTACATAGTGAAAACGACCGAACCATCATAAGGTCCAGATCTAAGAA
This sequence comes from Acleris laterana, assembly GCA_963966035.1. Classification (NCBI taxonomy): domain Eukaryota; kingdom Metazoa; phylum Arthropoda; class Insecta; order Lepidoptera; family Tortricidae; genus Acleris; species Acleris laterana. The sequence goes on along the minus strand of OZ014441.1, from coordinate 13,378,815 downwards.
GGACCATCTCTGCAGAAAGCCTATATCTCCGAATGACTTTGTAGCAAAACGACTGGTTCTTTAAACGACTTCATCGTTAATAGGCCACATCTCAAATAGACTGGGTAGCAAAACGACTGGTTCTTTAAACGACCTCATTGTTAATAGCTTACATCTCAAATAGACCGGGTAGCAAAACGACTGGTTCTCGAAAAGACTACATATTTAATCAGACCACATCTCAACTAAATAGTAACGATGAAGTCGTTTAAAGAACCAGTCGTTTTGCTACAAAGTCATTCGGAGATATAGGCTTTCTGCAGAGATGGTCCTTCTGAGATCTGGACCTTATGATGGTTCGGTCGTTTTCACTATGTAGTCGTTATGATACCAACCCTTATAGAGGATTAGTTCATACCTACTTGTAGTTTTTTGAGATAGTTTTTGTGTAGCCGTGAGGCTTCGGAACCCTACACTTAGCTTGATCAGATAAGCTCTTCCCCGGTTTTTTTAAAAATGGTGTGATTAAAAGCTGCAAAATTCACCTTTATTTCCTAAACTTCGGAACCGTTGCCAACTTTAAGTTCCTTAAGAGTTCTGCTCCAGTCTTCAGTTAAAATTGCTTGAGGTAATTAAATCTGACTGTTCTTTTAATAAAGCTGGTTTCGGCGCCAATACCAAGTATCCAGCCAATTTAAATTAATTAAAGCTGATTTAAATACCGTAGCGTCTTATTATATTATCTATCTATTTCATAAGTACTCCAGTTACTTAATTACCAAGTGTACCTACAAGACCGACTATCGCTCGGGTTGTAAACGAAATTTCCCGAAGATGACCATTTGACATATAGATTTTTTGCACCCGTTAATTTCATCGAAATCGTTAGACCCGTTTTCGTAAACGTGATTACAGGTGTAGACAAATACCTATCGTTTTAAACTATAGAATTTCAGTGTTTTTGTTAAGGATTAAATACAGTTGGATTGGCCACTGACTAAATTAAAATTACTGTAATTTTGAGAATCGAATATACGACGCACTATCATTTTTACGACAAGAATAAGGTAAACGAGCACAAAGGACAGCTGATTGTAAATGGAAACTGAGACCCAAAGACATTTGCATTCTTACTCGTGAGACAGTCACTTCAATGCGTTGCCAACCCTGAGGACTAAGGTGGAATGCCTCTATCTATGCTAGTAATTTTACCGGTTGTCTTAGCCCCACACCAGGACATACAACAATGCGAACACTGCTGCTTGTTACAGGATAAAATGGTGGTAGTGATCCGGATAAATATAAAATAAATAAATATAAGGGAACAATCTCACACCAATTGACCTTGGCCCAAACTAAGCTCTAGGCTTGTACTATGGGTACTAGACAACGATATAAATACTCATATAGAGAAATATATACTTAAATACATTAGAAAACATCCATGACTCAGGAACAAATATTCGCGCTCATCACACAAATATCTGCCCTTACCGGGATTCGAACCCAGGACCGCTATCTTCGTAGGCAGGGTCACTACCCACTAGGCCAGCGCGTCGTCAAATGGCGGATGGCCCTGCACAAGGTCCTACCACCATTTAAATTACGCCACCTCTGAGAAAAAATATATGCTAGCGTTGATTAGAGACTAACATTTTCGTAAACAACGGCCTTTACATCCTAAGTACATTATGAGAAAAGTGATATTACAGCATCAACATTTTATTTTAAACAATTTAAATTCGTTCGTTAGCACCTTATCTGTATTCAACACGCAATATCATTAAATTTACCAACATAATTTAGTTGGGGATGCTGTTTGCAAATAGACCAATTTACTTTCCCGTGATTACAGTCAAAAACGATTACTATTAGTTCCTATTGACTTTAAAAATCCATGACTATTTCAAACCTCAGAACACGGCAAACCTTTTAAACTGCATTCAAGATCCCGTTGTGCAAGGATAGGAATCGTGGAATTTCTAAAGCATTTTAAAGTGTACTTGGCATTGCTGTTCTAGCAAAATACTTACTAGACTTCAGCCAGTGTAATGTACACAATCTTAGCAAGGTACTCTCGAAAACAGGTATCTACGCGCTCTTATGCTCTTTACTTAAGGTTCTTTTCACAGAATATTTTTGCACTTGACGAAATCAATTTAATTTACTTAATGGAATTACCATAAACAAAAACAGGGGCTGTATTCAACTCATCTTGAATCCATTATGGTAATCATATTGTTGACGTTACAGTTGCTCTGGTCGAAATTAAAAGACCACTTATTAAGCCAATTTTACCTACATTATGATTTCATCTTTTCATTTGCATGTTAGATATATGCAGTTTGTCAAACTTTAAGAAGTATAAGTAATGCAGTGTGATAAATATGTGACCGTATTAATCACTACACCTAATGATAAAACAAATCACAGATAAGCCGTTTACTTACAGGGTGTCCCAGAACTTGACGTAAATATCAAAACTATTTTCTGGGCCGGTAAAGAAGCCGCTTTCTTATGTCTTAATAAGAAAAAAAATCCCGAAAAAAATTTTTTGTGAATTTTGTTTACTGACAGCCTCGAAAGTTTGAGTTAAAATTAAGTTTACAGAAAAGGCAAGGCAAGTTTATTCATCACGTTTATAATTGGATACTAAAGACCAACTATTCCACTACCTACAAAACAAAAATCATAGCTGTAAATACACTTGTTTAGATTAAATTAGCAAAGATAGGTGGTACCTGGTACCATAGGGTGCTAGTAAAAATAAAAAAACTTTGGAACAGTAGAAAATCGCTGAACATACTCAGGGGTGAAATCGATAGGTCTTTTCGTCCTTGTTTCATTTGATCCACTCCTCCTGTTACACCTGTATACATCAAGTTCGGGGACACCCTGTTTAATACTTAAACTTCAAATATGACTTTTATGCATCTCTTACCATTTCAAATTTTAAATCACCGTCTTATATAATCCTAGACAATGATCGTCTGCCTGGAAGCCTTCATTGAGACTCATCACGAATTCAAAGTGCCGCTTATACATGCAGCCGGAGGGTTAACACTCGATTCTCAAATGTGCCTATATAAATGTATAATTAGGGTTCAAGTGCCCCTAAAGGTGCGATTAGCGAACGGTAAACAGTCGTTTGAGGGCTGACACACAAGCAACAATGATAACGCGGTTTTATAAATACCATTTTACAGATTGGAGCCGGTTTTTTTACCCCACTGCCGAAGAAGGAGGGGAATGTTTGTATGTATGATTCCTAATTCCCTGGTGGATGCTGAACAGTTGGACCGATTTCGACAATCGAGGTGTTCTTAGATTCGTCTTAGAGTCGACAGTGTCATTGAGTCATTGTGCTAAGGTACGTTTATTTTAAATTGCAAAATGGTTGATTTAAGCTTGTTTAACATATGCAGACGACAATAACAAATCATGCAGTCTCATTTAAATACTAGGTAATATTTTGCTTTGCTTATTGCATGTATGTATGTATCCATGATTGTAGTAGTCTTGCCAAGTCAGTCTGTCCGCGGTATAAGTCATATACTTTAATCTGTAATTTGGCACAGTTAAACGCCGAGAAAGATCTAAAATAAAAAGATCTCGAAAAAGAACTTGTCAAAACATATGTAAAACAAAGGCTTTTTCTTATTTTATGACATCGAGTGACATTGAGTGAGGTATCATTAGTAGGTTCTAAAAAATTCATTATTATCGATTTTTACATTTGGGCCACCGCACACCGTACAGGCCATATTGAATTGTCACGTTCGCTAGAGTTGCGTGCCGTCACTATTTAAGCTTTGATCTTCAATTACCGATGCTATAGACGCATGCCTTTCTAAACTGTGAGATTGCAGGGTATAATCATTTTAATTTCGGGTAAAACAAGAGAAAAAATACATTTTCACTTAAAAACTCTAACTCTAATACTACAGAAATTGACACCAAACTATTTTACAGTGGTAGTCGGGTTCTTAAAACTTCATTTAGGTTTCCCAGTTTGTTATTTGATATCTGTTAGAGGTCCAGAAGGCTACTTTACATACCCTTGGCATGGTATAGATCGCTATGATTTTCGTAATGAACAGAATTCTTATTACAGCTCTTAAAAGATCTTTCGGCTTTGTACGTCTGTTTCACTCGCACTTATACGCTCTTATGAGAGTCTAAGCTACTTAACCCGAACCCATGAGACTTTTTAAGAACTTTGCCGTTGTTTACAAAGTTGTTGTGTCGAAATTATTTATTTATGTATTTAAACTTAACAATTCACCAACAATGGGATATAAAAAATACTGGGGCGTTCCCATTGTAGCAGACGTTAAGTGACTATTAACTAATATCATTGCATTGCACACAAAGTGGCTTTCCGTATCCGTCTGTCTGTCTGCCTGTATTATTCACGGCAGGTTTTCTGATTTATGTACGGGTGTTACAGAAAACTTACAAAAACTGAAGCGAAGCGAGGGCGGAATGCTAGTTGTTTATAAAATGTAACTAGTATTATGATTCTTCACATAAAGGATTTAACTTAGTTTTGGTAGTAATACTATATAAAGGCCTAATAGATAAAAGTAAAAAGTTTCGGTAATAAAACAAACTTTCTACTTTTTATACCCTACTCCATCCCTTCAGCAATTCCACGGATATTTTATTATTAGAATATCGACCAACCTTTTTAGACGAAAAACATTTTCACAGAGTCCGGGTAAGAAATCACGTTTAGGTACAATATTTAATGCTTCAACAAATTTGAAGGTTTAATATTATTTATTTCCTTCTATATATTTTTACTCGAGTAATGTGTTTTTTACGCATATCGATAATGAGCGTTGCCAAGGTAATAACGGTGCTGTAATGACTATTAAAACATTGTTTTTAGTGCGTAATCATGTGCTCATTACGGAGACCAATGATGATTTAATGATGTTTGATGAACAGTAAGATGACCTCTTAATTTTTATATATTATATTGTCAAAGCTATTTCTGACCTGTTAAAAACTAAAAAAACATTAATCCATCTCGAAGATTTATTGCCATAATATAACTTTGAAACAAAACCCAACAGAAAACAATGACCGGGAATCTTTTTAAAATTTATTTTGTGTCCAGAGTATTAAACTGTTTCTTAAACGAAAATGACAAATACCACTATTGAGTAAAATAAATAGAATACCTACTGTTTCAGTAACTGCTCCGTACTTGACAAGTTAAGAGACCATTGCGATGTTAACGTTTGACAATACACGCTATCACGTTTTGTGTTTAGTTTCGAAAACCATTAGTTTATTGTGTAGGTACATAGGTTTTTATTGGACTTGGAATTTATATTCATGTTCAGATAAAACCTAAGCTATTTGCATTTTATTGTTCATAAATAATTTATTTTTATCTTATCGCTTTCTTTACATGCTGTATAATGCGCCTCTCTACTAGAACAGGTAGTTACGTTAAACTATACCTCAGCCGATTTTGACAGATACATGCGACAGTCGTATCGTATCTCGTGATTTTCAAGAGTTACTATTCTCGCACGCGCGGTATATTAAAAGGAATTTACCTAAATCATTTGATTAAATTAACCTCGTTGTTTATCACTGTCCAGTTCCCACAGTTACACACAAGTCTGGAGAGAATTTGGGACTAGGTCAATTTCAGTGATATTTTTTTAATACATTTGAAGTTTGTACCAAGCAATGTTATTATCTGGTATCATCCTTAATCGACCCAGGTACCGATTACTCAAATAAAATGGCCAAATAATGAAACTAATTAAACACATTAACAAAATTTCTTTGATGATGGATGATATACCTTTATTCAGCTTCATTCTTTTTTTCTTATCATGGATTTCGTTTTTGTGTCTATTTTTCCTTTGCGTCACTTATGACGCCATGAAAAATGCACCGTTTTTTTCGACACATTTACAAAGAAAGCATCGCAGTAAAAGAGTTCAATATTGTTGGCTGAAAACAGATTTCCGTGACAAACTGGGACGCTGAAAAACTCGCCGGATTAAAAAAAGAGCAAAAGCCGGTATGGTGCGGCTGATCCCTTTCGATCCGTGTCCGAAGACTACGACACATTTATAAACTCGGTGGGTTTTTTACACTGAGTTCAAACGTTTCATGTGAATAGCTAACTAAATTACTGATGATTTTCTACTATGTTCTTAGTATACTTTACCAAGGATTTCGCTTACAATACGTAGCTATCTTATCTTACAGATGGGCCCCTTTCACTTCGACCCTTTAGGATCTTTTTTTGCAATTGCCCTCTTACACAATTTAGCTGTTAGAATGTGCAGGTTTCCTCACATTTTTTTTTCCTTCATCGTAAGAGCATCAAATAATGCACTTAAGTTACAAAAACTCATTGGTACACATGGTGACCGCTGAAAGACTGGATTGCGGTTAACGAAATTCTAAAATTTTAACTAAAAAGTCATCTTAATTTATTGATGAGGTGCTTTCAGGTACCCTTTGTTTTTTTTCGATTAACTAATAAATTATAGATATATAAGTCTTTATAAGTATTTTCATTTATTTTTTAAACCAGTTTTTGAGGAGTATGTAGGCATCATATGCGCTTACTAGGTACCGAGTAGTTGTAGTTTCGATTATTTTTTTTCAATTAACGTTGTCTTTTCTGAAACTGGTGCTTGCTTATGCATGCTTAAAGAGTCACCATTCTCTTTCAAGAACATCTCAAAAATTGTTCGTTATAGACTCGCAAGTCCCCCCTCAACAAGGGACGACATACGTCCCTTGTTTTCGAATGATTTGGTATTAAAATATCACCATAATTGAAAACTACATTAGCCTAGCCTAGCATCGGAACGAAACCTTATTTGTACGACCGTCTTAATTACCCCGACTTGCTGGGCTCCTGGAGGTCGAAAAGGCTTCAACGGACTTAAATGTACCAAATAATTTGGTGGCGTGCACTGAGGCACTTGAGGGACTTAAGTCATTTAAATAATTTAATTAACAAAGAATCTGAAGCTTACTGTGAGCTCATTTATTATCTTTTTGGGGGAGATGCTTAAATAATGTCGCTGGCTTTTGTTTTATTGAATGGAAGCCCGATCGCGGGGTTGAGTTTACTTCGGTAAATTTCTAAAAATTAAAATGAAATAATTTGATGTTGGGGTTAGATAGGCCAATATAAAAATGCACGTAAGTTACATTACAGATTGCCAAACCTTAAATATGATGGCTCGTATTTTTTTATAGAAAATATACTAGGATTATGAGATAATTAGGAAAAAAATACATTTATTCTTTAGACTATCTAAATTAAAGTTAACGTTAACATGTTATTATAAACTTTCATTTAATGTCATCTATACAAAAGGTTAAAATATCTACGTAATTTTTAAACCAGTTGTGATTATCCCACGCAGATTGGACGGAAGTATGCATCCATCGATACAAAATGCAACACCAATGCAACATTCCATTTATATTTAGGTAATTATTTTAAGAATGATTAAGGAAAACCCGTTTGACGGACACTTCACATCGATCGGCTGTAAAAGCAGATTGATAATGCTTGAATTCGGCTCCAATCATGAACGGCAACAAATCTTAATTTAATGGTTTGGCGGGCCAGTAAAACCTGGGGTTGCGTAAATCACTTAATTCCTGGAGATCGCTCCGGCCGCAGGAGAGCCGTAATGCAGCTCGCCCGCTGATAATAACAAATGCCCGAGGATTTTACTCGCTCAAATAATCACGCTGGAATAAGCTGCTCCTTAATTATCCCGTTTTAGATATTTAAACGACCTCCTGCATGTTTAGTTGATCATCATTTTATTTGAATCATATAAATAATACAGCAGGTCCCTAATAATGATTAATGGGCGCACGGCGGATGCAATATGATGACGAAGGCACAAGATGGATAAGACTCTTATTAAATTCCGAGTACTATTTATGTGTGAAAATATATGCAGTTTTTGTTACAAATCAGTACATGTTTGGTTTATTAAGAAATTACTGAAGTATTACCTAACAAATACGCCCCCTTACGTTTGTAGATGTGGAGATGTCATTTTCCCTATATAAGTATATAGTGAAATATAAAAGGAATGCACTGAAAATACCTAATAAAGAAAGAAATATTGTTTCAACAATAAAATTCTATATTTTTTGTTCCAATGATGGTATCTTTTTTAAAATCAATTGTAGTCATATCCATATAAAGGATATCGTTCGACATTATTTTGTCGTAATTTGTATGCGTCGTCCGCCCATTATAATGATGCAGTCGCGAGCTGTTGAGTAGCGACACCACGGACCTGAGTGCTCCCGAGGGTAGGTCGTGATCCTCACCTCACGCTTGCTTTCACCGGCCGGCTGGAGTGTACGATTACGAGGAACAGACCCTCGTCAGCTCTGGCTTGCCTTTAATGGCCGGTCAAAGTTATTCTATCGTCTGTACTCAGGGACAACTGCTGCGCCGGTTGGTTTACCATCACTTTACTAAATATAAGTTGTCTAAAGGGCCTCTGCGTGTTGCTTTCGGCTCCATGTAACGTCATCCAAAGGTCCAGGACACTCGTAGTCCAGTGATCGGTAAAGACATATTGGCAGAGTGCAAAGCGGGTGGAGGGGGTAGCCTAATCGATCACAGCGCTCGCTACGGCTGAAATTGTCATTTTTGTCGCTGACTTGAGCTGTCAAATCCATATTGCAGTAAACATTTTCTAATCGTTTTTGAGATAAAAATATGGTTCTGGTAAGATGTGTTGTTGTGAATTGTAATAACACCGAGAAGAATAGCGACTGTAAATTTTACCAATTTCCAAGACCATGGTGGAAACGAGACCAAAGAAATAAGTGGATATTTGTCGTAAACAAAACCCCGTTTTAGTCACGAGTAGGCTCATTTCTCACTGAAAAGAACAATTTTAATATTATTGGCAATAATGTTACTGACTACCATTGTCCAAAATTGTGTAATATAGTAAAATAACACAAGATTTCATTAATATTATTCACAATATTTACTTACTTCTTGTTTGACAGCGGTGACAAATTGTCCATAATGGCCGCCTGTCACGTGGCGCTGTCGTCGCGCTCGGTCCCAATAGATATATTTTTACTAACATACATAATACACTCGCGCCTTCATTCCCAGAGTAGGGTAGGGAGAGTTACAGGATTACCAACCACTCTAAAACTTGTTGTTAATTCTGTAACCTCATTTCGCTCAAACAGGCCAAGAGGCCAAGATGTTGCAAGCCCATCGCCTAACAATACTACAAGCCTTTATTCCCTTAGTCGCCTCTTACGACTTCCACGGGAAGGCACAGAGTGGCACTATGCTATTTGTAGTATAAGGAAAACTAGCTCTTCTAAAAAAAATCGTCTTGTTTAAATCCCAAATAATACCAATAATTTCTTAAATATTGAAATACATGCTAATCAACATGAAACATCCATGACTCCGGTACCTATGAATGTTTATTTTCAGTACTCCTCTGCCTAGAGCACCATTCAAACCAATTTTCGATATAGGATATTTTCTATTCGATTTGGTTATCACAAACCGTTTCTACTCAAGTTAATAAGGGGTTCCATAACGTAAATAAAGGTTCAGTCAGCATATCGTACAAATACATTTTTAATTTGAATGAGCTCGTACGTAAGTTGAATCTTTAAAAATAAGTTAGAGACTTAACTAAATGTAACAACTTTAATTGCCACATACATACATACATACATAAACTCACGCCTTTATTCCCAGAGTGGGGTAGGCAGAGCTACAGAATTACCAAAAACTCTAAACTTTAATTGCCATCGTCATCATTATCCGCAAAACGACTTTCAAAAGACAAATAATTACTTTTTCAATTAACTTTGTAATTACGTCACATGGCAACAGACAATGTAAACAGATTTCCAAAAACTCTCTTCGTTAGGCTTTATCAGAACCAAGCGAGGTACCGAAGTATCCCCGAGGCCATTAGTTCTAAATGAACGTACTTACCAAGCCCAAGGCGCTGACACTGCGCAAATACTTGCTATCTGTTTCAGATTGGGTCGTAGAGCCGTCGTTCGCGAGCATTCCTCGATAAACACATGCATCGCGGCGCGGCGCTCACGCCGGTATCGAACAGGAAAAGACATCCCGAACTTTGCCTTAATATTTATGTGTTTAACCCACTCCGAGGAAATAACAGAACACAAAGCGATTAAACTTTATATTTGTAGCTGTGAAATTCGACAAGTATTTTCTGCACGCGCTACTTAATGGTAATGCTATAATTTATATTCTAACGTAAGGGCGAAACCAAGAAAATTCCCGGAGAGAGATTTCGCTTCCTCCCGCCGGGTGACAATGTGTGACCCTTATATCCAGAACCTCATTATTGTAATCGGGAGATGGGAAATGGAAAAACAATTGACTGCCTACTGAACTATTTACTATAGTATAAATCTTTAATCATTTGTATAAATAATGAGTAGCTAGATATTCCATTTACAATACGGTACGTTGCGTATTGTTAAATCTCTTATAACCAATTTAATGTTCTATTCTGTTTTACTTGTTATATGTTATTTCAAGAAAAGGGTCTTCGCTTTTAATTATCTTGAAATAATGTAATATCCAACTTAAATACAAATAAAAAGAAGCAGAATTCATTTTTCATTTCATTTATGGCATCTCAAGCATTCCTTTTCGAAACCGTTGTCTGGTAGGTAAATAAAATAGCTCTACTCTTTGTAGCCGCTCAGCCGTTCAAGTTCCACGGAGTTAAACTTTCCGAGAACATTTAGCCGAGCGCGCGATAGAAAATGTCAAAACACATAGTAAGTAATGAGAGTGAAAATACGCAGCGTGCAGACGCCACTCGGGCAAAATCGAGAACTCATTAGCAAGTCGAACAACAACGTCGCAAGTCATCGCGCGCGATGGCGCCGGGTAATTCATCACAACGTTATAGTTTCAGCCGCGTCCTTATCCCAATACGAGACTCATTATGCTGCGTTGTGCCTTTGATGCTGCCTATTCATCAGAGCCCTATTTAATCTGTGAATGTAGGTACTAAATAAAAGCACTTGCGTAACAAGTACATGATACAAGTTAACTTATGTTCAGCACACGCCGCTTAGTTTCTGGCAGGTAGTGAAGGTTAGTCTGAATTAGTATAATATATGTATGCACGTGTCGTAGCGTTCCAACCGTTTTGAATGGGCGGAAAGTTTCACGCGTATTTTGGAGCATATAGGTCATAAAACTAAAACAGCGAGCTCTAATGACTATGATTTGGCAGAGAGCGCATACAATGGACTTTATTAAAGTGAAGGCTTGCGTAAGCGGAGCGGGGGAGGTTTATGGCCGCTGACGCTGACGAAACGACTCCCATCTGAACTGCAATCGCCCGTTACCGCCGACCTTTCAACTACGATTTTAAGCTTCGATAGTTTAAATATATTACTCCCGATCGTGGTCAATGTTTGCGGAACGTTTTGTAGTATTATTCTTGCGAATAAACATGCCAAGTCCCAATCAAGTCCATCCCAGGAAATTAATGCCCTTGTTTGCTAACCAGTAGAAGGAAGGCACGTATAAATCCTAACGAGTGGATAAGTATAAGTATCCTCTAGTTATTATAGCCGCTATTTTGTTTCGAATGCTACCATTTCCTAAAAGTCTTTGAGTGAGATATGATACTACACATTTTTGGCAGAGTTTTAGCTTCCCTGGTCACGTAATTTAGTTTTGCGCACAGCGTACGAGCCAAGTTGCCGGGGAGTTTATAAGAGACTGTCACGCAATATGTACAAAGTAGTTAAGGAGATAATGCAGCGAAATTGGCCGACCGCAGCCGCAGGTGACGCGTCGTGTCGTCTCTCTATTTAACAACCTAAGTTTAGAACTTGGAGGAGCGAGCGAGTGGCAACTGCGAGTCCCCGGCGTCTCCGCTCAGCCCCGCAAACAACACTTTATGTGGCATCACGTTCTTGCCTAACTGGGGAAGCATTATAAAGGTTATTAGTAATATACCATTATGATTATAAAGCTATTTATTGCTTTATATATGTACCTTAACTGTCTGCATCAACGTTTAATTGTCTAATGTATAAGGAAGATTCTTTTAACAGCAAACTAATTTTTTAGCACAAGTCGTCATAATTCAATCTAGTTACCTACTGAACAGGCTGAGTACTGACTAAATTCACAAAGCGCCCTCAATAAAGCTATTATTTCAAGGATTAAATTGATATAAATTATAAGATATCTGGCTCCGCTCTGGGTGGACCGACTTTAGTTCTATCGCAGCCGCAGCCGGATCTCTGCTACTTCATTGAATTTGGTACAGAGCGCCGTCGGGAGCCCCTCACGTACTGCTATTCCATTTCCCGTCTTTGCGTCTATGGAAAACTCATACCTAACATGCCTCTCGTATTCTTTGCCTCGTTTACTGCCCCAGATTATCCATCTAAATTCTGACTTATTGCGCAATAAAAATGCCACAGTGAATGAAGCCATGTTGCCGCCTGAGCTTATATCTGAAGTGTTTTGAGTATTTTAATATGAGAATTCTTTTCCTGGCCATCTCTCGGGTAAAATTCGTTCTTTATTCATGTCGATTTCCGAGATTAATGTATTAAGTTAAACAAAGTTACTTGAACTTATGGCGAAGAGTTTTTAAAATTGAATATGAATCAGGAGGAAACCTATCAAGAGTCTGAAACAAACTAAGTAAAACAGGATGCGAAGTCGCTGTCGGAACTTTAAACCTTAGGATGCAAGAAGAAAACATCGTTACACTTGCCAGCAAGCGAGAATTTAGCTTCTTTTCTCTGCATTTATAATATGACCAAACTCTCTGGAACTTTGTTAATTAGATTCGTCTTAACCGAAAGTTAATGTAAAATACAGCCGACTTTTGCTCTCTTAATGTCACGTAGGTTCGCCAGCGTCTATAACTCAAAACTCTTTGAATGCACTCGAGCGGAAAACTTGAATTCTCGTTATTTTACGGGTCGCTTAAATTTCTGTTCTCGAATGTGCACTTTGTTAGATAAAGTTACTGAGCCAACTTATCTTTTGCCGTTTTAAAAGTACGTATTTAAGTAGAGTTTATAGTTTTTGTACTCATCACTGATTAATTAAATGTTTGTTGACATTTGAATTTTTTTGCTGTTATCATTTCCTTTTATCTGATTATAATTTATCACTAAATATGGGTCGATGTTTGAAGTTCGAAATGGTCGACTAACTATATGATTTTTCTGCTGAACACTTACCGCCTTACTTGTAAACATAGATTTTGCTGCTTACGAGGTGTGTAATCTTGCTGACCAATTAATCATTTTCCGGATATTTTTTTTGTATCGCCATTATTTATGTATTTTAAGTGTAATTATTGAATATTATAAATTATTTGTCTATAATATTTGATTTAGTTGCGGACCAAGTGTTGCACCCGCTCATTTATTTACTGCCGATAAAAACATTATATGCAAACCAATTGATTTCACTGCTGTTTATTTTTGATAATCGAACAGAATAGTAACAAATTACAAAAAAAAACTCCCGAATCACCGACCCTCCAAATGTTAATTTTTTTCAAAACATAATATCCGATCTATATGACTTTAGCGTTACAGCAATATAAATGACATCACAAGTAATAAGGATTGAAGCGCATCCAATCATTTCAGTTGCGGAGACGGAAGGGACCGAGTTAACTCGAGCGACTGGGCGAGTTAACAAGCCTACAATAGTTCCGGGCGAAATTAGGGCACACGTTCCAAATAAGAGTTTTCAGTATCGCAACCCGTTTAAAATAAGCTGAACACGTTAATTAAGGGAAGCGGCGGCGTGTGAAATTGTAAACGTATGTGTAACATTTTGGCGGTCTGTGGACTGACTTTCACACCACCTTGCCGGGGAATCAGGCCTTATTATTGCTGCAACTTCCATTGTTTCATAATAGATAACAAACAGCGTTACTGGACTAGCATAAAATGGCCTCTCAAAACAGATTAGACATAACACCAGCAACACTAAAACGTAATTAAACCCTCGGCCGTCCTTTTGGTAACCTAATCGCCCCTCTGCTATAAGGATGTCAGAAACAAAATGTCCCATTTAAAGCTTCAAAGAAAGTGGACACTGGATCGTTGAAAAGTGAATGAATTCCATTAGAGAAAGTGGAATTAAAAGCGTCCCGCTACTAAATGATAATTTACCAGTGAGCTACGAGTAAGTAATTTCGACCGACTCGCGACATTGTTGTGCGACGGTGCGTAATATTTGATTTGTATTTAACAGACGTGTTATTATTTAAATACATTTTACCCAGTTTGTAAAATTATTCGTTTTAAAGTCCCGTTCTTGTTCGCTAAAGTACTTGTTACTAAAAATATAAGGGTATTACTTTCCTGAACAAATAAGGTAAAACTGCTAAGCCTGCAGACCCATTAGGTTCATTACGCCACTTAGCAACTTGTGTTGAATCCGAATAAAGGTTGGTTTAGGGTAAAATACACAAATAATTACTGTATTTTTAAAGTAAAAAACTACTTATATTCTTTATAATATTAATTCTACCAATCCGTTTATTAGTCGTTATTGTTAGACCTTTATGGTATAACTAGCTTCTGCCCGCGACTACGTTCGCGTATTTTTCAACTCTAGTTATTCCCTCAGGAACTTTAAAATTAAAAAAAAGTAGCCTATAAGTTAATCCAGAATATAAGCTATTTCCATACCAAATTTAATTCATTCTGTCCAGCCGTTGCAGCGTGAAGAAGTAACAAACACACAAACACACACACACACACACACACTTTTGCATTTATAATATTATTAGTAGGAAGCATGTAGGAAGTAGGATATTACTATTATTATTAGCTAGAAACGTCATCCTGTAAAAGAATCGAGGTACTATGTAACGTCTTTTTATATTCGTAAACATAAATTGGGGCAAATATTGAAACTTTAATAAGGAAAAACAAATAGACGCCAAAATTTACCTGTTGATATTTATTCAATTTTGATTTACGGTTCTTTCGACATGTGAGTAATAAATATAAAAATGTTCTAAGAAAAAATTGCCTGTGGAATTTTTACGCGATTTTTATATTTGACCGAGTTTACAATAATTCAAAAACTTTGTGTTTTCTTTTCAATGTGCCTTTAAAAATACTTTCAGCAAATCCTTTCCAAAAACCTCCGCAAACCGCAAGATCCAAAGATTGCCAAAGCATTGTGCGAAGGTTTATTTCGGCATGTTAATGTGAAAAGTGAAAAACAAAACCATCAAATTTCGCGCCACTTTATAATAAGAGTTAGTCGGACGAGTTTAAACAATTAGGCTCTTAAATTATTCCGAGAACCGCACCTATCCCGTCATCGCGAATGTTCGAATCTCTGCGAAGACATTCCCTAATAGAAATATAAATCTGCGCTACTCGCAGGATTTACCGATCTCTCGCCCCCTTTTATTATTAGTCACGTTTTCTACACGAGATTCGTTGTACGGATAATTACCTGTAGGCACCGTCTATGTACATATACATTTTAAATGTGCTAATTGTACACCACGTTAGAGGGAGCCGAGGCGTGAGATAGGCCTACCTGACGCGCTTTCAAATGGAAGCATCTACTGTTTTATCACAGTTCTTGCTAAGAGTATTATAGTCATGTTAGGTAATCAAAATTTAAGTGATGATGTAACGATGTTTTATCAAGTGAACATAAACAGGGTGTCCCAGAACTTGTAGTAAATATTACGGCTTACGGCATAAGAAAGCGCCTTTTTTACCGATGCAAAATATCGTTTTAACTTTTAAATCTGTTAATTAGTTTTAGGAGTTATTAAGGTTTTAATGATAATGCCAAATAATTGTAGTATTATTCAATACATTAGTACTACATTATTGAGGATTGGATATTAAGTTAATATTATATTTATTATAATTATATTTTAATGTTTGTCACCAAGTTTTTAGTGTTTTCGGTAATTCTGTAGCTCTGCCTACCCCACTCTGGGATTACAGGCGTGAAGGTATGTATGTATGTATGAATATTAAGTTTTAGAATTACGAATTACTTATAGCTATTTTTAGGCAAATGAGGCAAAGGTGTAACCTCAATGTGGCGTTTTTTGCCAGTGCCTATCATTAAAACTTTAATAAGTGCTAAACTAATAAACAGATTGAAATGTTAATACTGTATGGAAAGGTCTTTCTTATCCTTAATATTTGTATCAAATTCTGGCACACCCTGTATATGTCAAGACTAAGCGGCATAATTAAACAGTTTTATTATACTTATTAGTTTTATTACTAACTTGCACAAATTCTGCCAATGAATAGGTGAATAACGTCAGTTGAAGATATCTAAGTATCCCCTTTCCATCGTCTGACCTTGCTGTTTGAATAAAACAACATTTAATCAACAGTTGCAACCCAACAATAAACAAACGCTCGTAGTGTCCGAGCGCTTTACCTTCACATTAACACGGAAATTGAAACTGTGAAATGGCTCATCGCGACCAAACCCAATTTATCAGCTAATAAAAAGGACACATTCCACGGGGTGCTCTCGAATTTATTGCCAATCAGATAGACACTAACTCATTTTCCGCTGCACAGCGCGACAAGCAATATCTGAACAGGAAAATGAAGGCACAAAATGTGAAAACATGCGGGAAGCGAGAGATTTTAAAGATCTGGCCAATTCGAGATATGTACAAGGGAGTGCGCCGGGTGCCGTGATTCAATCTGCGTCGCGAGAAACAAACAAGGAAACAGGAGTAATTCTTTTAAAACTTTTAAAGGAAAAACTAAGAGACATTTTCCCGGGTCGGCGCCGTAATGGGCCGCTGAAATGTTTATAGCGCGCTGCCCGCGCTGCGGCCCAACCTTTAGCTTAAACAAAAGAAACAAATCTCAGATCGCAATAAATCGTACGGTACGAAGATTTATACTTTGATTAGCGTCTGTATTCGTCGAACACTGTACCACGTCGAATATCCTGGAACAGAATATCGCACGCCATTGAAATGCCTTCATACCTAAGATGAAACAGTCTTCGAAGAAATTTGCAGTGCGGGTCACTTTGATGTTTTTCATTAAAGATTAAATGAAAAGTCTGTGTGGACTTTTCAAAAGGACGACTAAACAAATATCACTTATATTGACCAATCGTTTATCTTCAAAGACCATTTCCTTAAAATAAATCGAATGCTTGTGGAGCAAGGTACGTACGAGTAGATGTCCTTCTTTTTCTTTTCTGCTATTTGATTTGGTTATTATTGTTATTTCACTTTAGAATAGTCAGCCTTTGCTATTTTAAATTGTGTTATTGTACTCGTATTTATGATAAATACCCGCCATACGAGGGCTGCTACTTAGGTAACCGGAATCCAGGATTCCAACATTTTTAAACGCTATATCTGACCTCCATGGTAAAATTTGAACTTTTTTTAATACTGGCCGCTATATATTTTTTTTCTTATGTACGCTAGTCTTTTGTTTTTGGCGGGTTTAAATTTTAATCTCGCTGCAAGAATGGAACTCACTCGTGAAAATATTCGTGCTATGATTTATTACGATTTTCGGCGTGGTTTAACGCAACAACAGTGCATAGATCAACTAACTTCGACTTTTGGTGATGAAGCTCCATCCAAAACTACTGTGTATCACTGGTTTAGTGAGTTCAATCGTGGACGTAGTATGCTCAGGGACGAAGTTAAGGATGGTCGCCCGAAATCGGTCGTTGTACCACAAAATATTGAAGCTGTGCGAAAACTTATAATGCATGACCGTCATGTTACGTATCGCGAGATAGAGGCGACTATAGGCATATGTATGACGAGCATTAATAAGATATTACATGAACACTTAGCTGTGAAAAAAATTTGTTCGCGTTGGATCCCGCACAACTTAACTAAGGATCAAAAAGAGGCTCGCGTCGAATGGTGCAAGGAAATGTTGAAAAAATATAACCGTGGTGACTCAAAAGCTGTTTATAATATCTACACAGGTGACGAATCCTGGATCTATGCGTATGATCCCGAAACTAAACAACAATCAACGGTGTGGGTGTTTCAAAATGAGCCGAACCCTACGAAAGTAACTCGTGCAAAAAGCACCTTGAAGCAAATGGTGGCCTGCTTTTTTGGTATTAATGGCCATGTGGCTACAGTGCCCCTAGAGAATCGTAAAACGGTTAATTCGGAGTGGTACACGACCATTTGTTTGCCGGAAGTATTTGAAAAAATACGGAAAAACAACCAGCGACGGAGAATCATTCTGCACCATGATAACGCCAGCTGTCATACATCACGTGAAACGACTCGATTTTTGGAAGGTCAAAATATAGAATTAACGGGTCATCCACCTTACAGCCCTGATTTGGCACCCAATGATTTCTATTTATTTCCAAATGTAAAGAATAAATTACGTGGTCAACGATTTTCGACCCGTGAAGATGCCGTCGACGCGTTCAGACAGCACGTTTTGGAGATACCTCAGTCAGAGTGGAAAAAGTGCTTTATAAATTGGTTTCAACGTATGCAAAAGTGCATCGATTATCACGGAGAATACTTCGAAAAACAATAAAACCATATTTAGCCATGTACGTTTGTTTATTTTTTCTATTCCGGTTACATAAGTAGCAGCCCTCGTATAAGCCTTAGGTACGTACTTTAGTTTTATACTGCGGAGCTTAAAGTCTTGGGCGCGAGATGGTTGTTATAGCTTAATGTTTGGATACTTATACCTAATGCTAAAGCATCAAGCGCCTAACATATTATAGTCTAACAAAAAAGTCTTGAAATTAAAAAGTGGCAACACTGTAGTGTCGTCCCTTTTTTCTTACATTGATTTGAAAGGGATGACACTACAGTGTTGCAGTTTTTAATTTCAAGACATTTTTGACAGACTATAATCTGAAGTAAGTTTAAATATTTTAGCTTTGGTTTAGCTAAGATCAGTCTTCAGGATCAAGTCAATCAAGTCTGTAAACCCTTTCCCGAAATTAAAGATAAACACGCTGTAGATATACACGGCACTTGAATATGAGGGTTCATTTATTATTTGGTCTACCGCAGATTCCCGGGGAGTAAAATAGCGTGCAAAATAGCGCTGAAAGTAAAATAATGCTGAAAGTAATTTCAGCATTATTTTACTTTCAAGATTTTCAATGGTGTTGAGATTCAAGATCTTCTTTTCTTTACTATTATTAACCAACTAGCTGGAGGATGCTCGCGACTGCGGTCCACGCATTTGCCACTTTTCACCAAATCTTCCAGTCAGGAAATAATTCAAAAAAACCTCTTTTGCGCACCTCTACATTACCTTTGTGGTTTCAATTCACAAAGTCTCGTCCCTCCACTTATTTTTCCTTAAATTGACACAACCGTCAACGTACTTACATTTTGGCAGGATGCGCTCATGGTGCGCTTCGTAAATTGACACTTTTAACTAGAGGTACGACCTTCATTAGAGTACAAAAACTTTTTACTAAACATCACATTTCAGCAAGGAAAGGAAATAAAAAAAGAAATGTCACATAGTCTATCAACAGAAAGCCCTCATGACCTACTAGAGGTACTGGTCCAGAATAATACCTGATTTACTTGAAGCATTACTTGTTTTTCATTTATCAAATAAAAAAATATTATAGAATTATTAGGGCAACTTGAGATAGAGCTTTGATATTTCATTGTTGTAAGCGTAAACACGTCGTACAGCCGAGTACGAAGAATGTACTTTTGCAAGATAGTCCATTTAGATCGAGGGCCGGCCGCTCAAAGTCCTACCTTATGCATATACCGGAACGTACCATTTCGTAGGAAAATAAGACCATTTGCGGACCTAAAATAAGTCTCATGTAGTACCGAACAAAACTAATCTCTTGGGATAAAGACCGTTTAGTAGAACTTAAAAGTATTGGTCTGCCACGAACGACGTTGGCGGTTTGCGCTGTCATACCAAATTTAGGAGACAGACAGCCCTATTTTACCTCATCGACCTACCGAATGAAACCACCTTCTTATGATAGGTCAGACCTAAATGTTTACCCACATTTACAGACTGACAGTTCTTTGTGTATGGATATGGATATTTGTGTGACCAACTTATTAACAACTCATTAATAATATCCCAGCAACAAATCGTTCTAAGTTACGCCTCAGCAGACCAATTTATATTACCACCACCAATGGCCAGTTTTTTATACAAATTGCTTTTTGCCGGTAACTCCATAAGGTAGGACTTTGAGCGGCCGGCTCTCGGATTTCCAAATAATAAGTTGTAAAATAGCCAAGAGGATTAAAACTAAATTTTGTACACGGTCGCAATTTGGATTGGTAAGTACGATTTATACCTACTTCTCAAGTATTTCGTCAAAAATTAGGTAGGTGCTCCTGAAAAGGATTAGCAAGAAAACATTTGTAAGCTGACAAACTCTAAGCTATTGTCATAAACTCACACCCAACTTCCCGATCTTTTAAGTCTCATCCGAAAACACCCAAAAACAAACAAAGTGCATGGAGCCAGCCAGTGTTCCACATTGTTTGCGTTTAATCAACCAGCGCGTCCGTAAGTACGTGCGGTCTCCGCAAACGCTCCGGCCCTTGCATTTCCGTTTTAAACCGAGACCATTGGAAATCAACAACAAGCCTTTGAATCGAATTAATCGTGGTCCTCTCTACATAATATATTACCTTTGAGTTTTATCTCCGCATTGCTTGAATAGTTAAAAGGAAGTGCTTTGGCTTCAATTCTATAATAAATTACCTTAGAACGGGTGCCAATCGGCACTGAAATTTAATTTCACCCAACACCGTGATGTAGCTTCTATTTACAGTGAAATGGGCGCATTATTAGGGACCGCATTTTTGTATTTTCCAGCTGGAAAAGAACTTTTCATCACACTTGCTCGTAAATAGTGTCCTAACATGCTAGAAAAATCGACCGTAAATCCAAAATAATACCCGCGGGCCTTTTTTTTACCATTACGTTACTTAAGTGCGTAATAGCTTTTTTTTTAAATATTATACGTGGACTCAAACTATCACAATACGTCAGGACCCCAATTCTTGTGCCATTCGATATGAAGTTTCATTCGAGATGAAATGTCAGTTGAATACTATTTCCTAACAATCTCGCATAATAAACTATTGATCTCATATGTCACTAGAATCGGACTCCGAACACGTTTGACATTATCTGTGGTAAGCCACAGACAATGATGTAGTCTGCCGCTAATAAGTTAAAAATATGATCTTTTGTCTGATTTTATTTCATTTCCTCGCAATTGTGATGAAAAACATTGTATGTTACACGGGTGGTAAAGCAAATACAAAGCTCGAGTCATTAAAGCCCTCAGCCTACGGCTTCGGGCTTCTAACAGACTCTCGTTTGTAATTCTTTCTTTACCACCCTTAATACACAATGTACTATTTTAGGTCTACCAGGTTATTCATAAGCTTCTAAAATCGGTTAAATATTATATTAAAATGCCTTTGGCGTGATTTAGATCACCCACGTACTATAGTGAAAAACATCAAATTTTACGATTCCGTAGTTAAACTTGGAACTCTTATAGTTTCGCCATGTCCATCAGTCGGTCCCACCGTCCGCAGCTTAGTTCAGAGATTCGTAGTTTAAGAAAGCGGTTATTTGGCATGAATATACATTTTACTCACGCCGACAAAAAGAAAAAAAAAAAAATGAATAATCGTTTTTTTAGGGTACCTTCCCTACAACTAACGTAGAGATGTTTTATTTTTTTCTAGTCTACCCAGTTGTCGTTGGATGTAGGTAGATCTATTGAAAATATTGCGGTTTTGTGAACACAAATTTTCGATTAACGGATTTGTGAAATATAAGGATTTAAAGTGCAAATTTTTGATCGAGTCACGTCGACTCACTCCCGCCCGCAGAGTCGTCAATTATTTAACATTTTAATGCTTGTGTTGCTTTGAAAAGTGCGAGGCTGTACTATTTCATAATTTGTCGGAAATCAGAGAGATGGTAGCGCTTTTGTTCGCACGACCCTTTCTGAATGTTTAAATCAAGGGCAGCATTAGGACTTGGACTAAATCCATCGAATCCCCCTACTTTAAAATCCGTCATGGCGTTTAGCCTACGGGACCCACAGAAACATGGATACATAAATACCTACCTACATACCATATTATACCTGAAAAACATTAACAGCGATTTTGAGTTATTACTGCAAATTTCAAACTCGCTGTGATTTTTTCCTTTTTTTTAACCACATCTAATTTCGGTGACATCTTGATTTAGCGTTCTTTTTTAAATACCATATTTTTAAAGCAGTTTAATGGTGGTAGACCCATTTGCAGGAACTACGATACAACCATCTTATTCTTTACTGACAGGCAACAGTGTTCACAATGTTGTGTTTCGATATGGGATAAGGCAACCGGTGAAAAAACTAAAAATACTTAATTATAATAAAGATATAAGCACTCTATCTTTAAAATTAATGTCTATGTGTCTAGGATCCCACTAACTATCAGGTGGCCTGTATGCTTATGCTTGCCTTCTCCTTGCCATAAAAACGTACAGCTACGTTTGTATGGGGACGCGCCGTTCTGCAACCCTTATACTTAATCCATGGTTTTGCTCTGTTACAATTACGTACCTATTATTATCGTTTTTAACAATAATGTGAACATCGTCGCCGAATAAGTAAGTAACTTATAATTAATGTGTGGCCATAGCCGATTGGCCACAAGCAAGAAAGACGTCGACAAACGGCGAAATAAGTATGAGCCGCATCCACATGCTTGGTGTTTGCCACAAACACTGCAGGACGCAACTGTACGTTAGAGTGAGAGATAGAAATACATCGTGCTCACTTTAACATATAGTTGCGTCCCGCAGTGTTTGTGGCAAACACCAAGCGTCTTGTGCGGCACAAGCGCTTTTAGCGCTAATACAGATAATTCAGACTGACTGAGACTGACAACCGTACGCTGGCAATAATAATCGGGCGGACACGCTTATCCACTGACGTGACAGACGAATGACACTGACAGATAAACTCACTCACTTTTTTTTTTTTATCGTATTTCGGTCGACTGTTATTGTTATCGCAAATAGATAATAATAACTTTGTTATCGTCAAGTAGGTATAAAGTTTGATCAGTCATTACTTAATATATAACGAAATTGCTCTTAGCAAATTTCCCATAAGTACAGATTATAGACGGTTAGTAAATACTTTCCGCAAAGTTTCAAAATGGTGAGAGGTGTGTCACAAACTTTCGGTAAGTTTTTAAATACTGAGTTAAAAGTTAGTTAACTCGGTTCTATTGCTTCAGATGAGTTGTATGACTAGACCAGTGCACCTAGCGTGAAGGTATGTACGTGTATGTAGATGATAATTCTTTATTTCAGATCCATCGACGCTTAAAAACATACACATTAATAAAAATAGCGTGGACGATCAAGTGAAAACTATATTAGACCGAAATCCTGTGTGGAAAACAGAAAATTTCAATGCCTGGCTGCTCAAAGCGGTCACTGTGATTGATCTAACGACTTTATCTGGTGATGACACCACATCTAATGTAACAAGGCTTTGTGTAAAGGTTTGTATTAAACATATTTACAATATTTGTTAATAACTGAAACTTGCAAATGATTTATCTTGTGTAAAATCGCAAATGTCTATGGATCTCTGAGAGCAAATACCTTTTTTACATATTTACTTTTTTTCCAGGCTGCAAATCCCCTGGCACCAAAGCTCCTCAGTGATTTGGGTCTAAACGATACAGAAAAAATCAGGACAGCTGCAGTTTGTGTCTACCCAAACAGGGTTCCAGATGCTCACCGCGTAATAAAGCGCATGGGCTTGACTGATGAAATCCAAGTTGCTTCCGGTAAGTTATTAATTTGTGTCTATTTCTTTGTTAAATGACTCTTTTACATGATAAAGTTTGCAATGGCAAGATTGAACCACACTAAGGTAAAATTTAAACGTTACTTTTGCTTTTCATGCAAATGTATTTGTTATTATTTAACAGTTTTAATTTTGATATAGGTTTCTCGTGATTGATTCCTGAACCTCAACAAAACTTTTTTTCAGTTGCAACAGGTTTTCCATCAGGTCTGTACCCTTTGGAGTCAAGACTGCTTGAAATTAGAAAAGCAGTAGCTGACGGAGCTACGGAGATTGATGTGGTCCTGGATCGTAGTCTGGTACTTACGGGGAAATGGGATGTCTTGTTTGAGGAGGTGCAGCAGATGCGCCAGGCGTGCGGCCCTACCCACCTTAAGGTCATCCTAGGAGTCGGCGAACTGGGAACTTATGAAAATGTAAGAATCCATGGACAGAAACAACAACCTTTTCACTACATATTAAAACTTACTCAATTTAGAGTTGAGCACATGCATAAGCTGTAGAACCTTGATGACAGACTGGATTCCGCAGCTACGTTCTTTTATTCACTATTACTGAATCTAGCCACATTGCACATACCCATATATAACAGCCTGTTAGCTAAAAAACTAACAATCATTAATACTGTAATTGTTGTTAGAAGCCTAACAAGTTTTTCCAGTAATGACTACCAAACAGATTGATTTCGGGATTTTTTAATCCTGAAATAAAAAGAGAATGACTCCTAACTGCTTTCACTATTACTTCTCTTAATTAAAGTGTTGGGTTTTATGTTGCAGGTGTACAAAGCGTCAATGGTGTCGATGATGGCAGGAGCTGACTTCATCAAGACATCTACCGGCAAGGAGGCAGTCAATGCTACCTTACCCGTCGGTCTCGTCATGTGCCGGGCCATAAGGAAGTTTTACCAAACAACAGGTCATAGGGTAAGATTCATAATTTATTAATATTATATCGATGCAATTGATAAAAGCAGATGGATGTTGTTAGGACCTCAAATCCACCATCAGGCCCATTAGATGGATGTGATTAATGCAGGATCAAGAATAATGGCATAATTAAGAAAAGCGTAAAACCCAACAGTGGGTAGATTAAATACTGGCAATCAGGATGGATGGATTTTTGATGACGATGAATGCATTAACTCATCTCCCACCCAATCAGAATCAGGGGTGTCGAGTAAGTAGAACTACCATAACGACAACAATTTAGTCACTGGAGGTCAGTGGACGCTCTTGCTGGCAGCTGACAAATGATGTTGACGGTTGTAGCTAGATGACGTTAACAGCTTAGGGCCTCGACAAAATGCATCTTTTTCGAAAATTTACAAAGTGTATTGTGTTCTAAACTTACGATATGTCTCGTCAGCTGCTGCTTATTGTGAAGCTAGTTGCCCAAGTGTAGTGTCCATAGAAAAAGTTTATTTCAATAAGGAGGTCACAGGTTATGTGACGTCCTTATTAAATATATTGGAAATAAGGAATTAATGCTTAATGTATAGAGTTGCGTATCAAATGATAGGTTTTAATGCTTAGAAATCGACAAGGTATAACGGTATGTGTGCTTGTGACAGCTAGCTCACTTTTGGGGATGCAGAAATTCGACAAAATAAAATACATTTGCCCCTAATAGTGGTGTGAATAAAATCTAAAACTTAGTGCTGGCTGAGCTGTGTGTGTGTCTCTGTCTGTCTGTAGCACCGTAGCTCTCAAACGAGTGAAGCGATTTGGATGCAGTCTTTTTTATGGGTGCGCCAAAGTTGAACTAATTTTTCAATGTCGATTATCGGAACTCCGAAAATGTTGTTCCTAAAAATTTACATCCTAATAATCACTTCTCATAACTACTCTGATCCTAAAGTTCTGAATTCCTAATGATCACTGTTCCTAAAATTTTGTTTCCTAAAGTTTCCATTCCTACCGTTTATTTTACTATAAACGTAGTCCATAACACTCAGTTTTCCGAAAATAGATTTTCCTAACGATTCGTACTCCTAATTTTCACTGTTCCTGATAATCGGCATTGAAAAATTAGTGTTCATAACACTCAGTTTTCCAAAATGTTTAATTAATAACTTCACTGTTGTAACTTTAGGACTTAGAAAAATTTGAATAGGTATAGTACCATTATGACACATGTTATGTGATCGAATATGGCTGCGCAAGTCAGAATCTAGGGCTCTCGCTGGTTAGGACGCGTGCCGACACAGAGCACCCTAGAGTGTTTTTGCAAAGCTGGAGGCGCGGAGGGAGAGCAGCCCTCGCCCGCCATGACAAAGCTCGGGAGCCGTGCGAAGCGAAGCGGCTGAGGCTGGTCGCCGAAGGCGACCAACAAGCCGAAGTTGCGGAGTGGAGTATGGGCGACCGTGCTTTGTCACGCAAGGGCGAAAGGGTTGCTTTCCCCGCAGCGCCGGAGCTAAGTTGGAGTCAGTCACATACAGATTTTATAATAAATTGTAGGAACGAAAACTTTAGGAAACAAAATTTTAGGAACTGATCATTATTCTGGCTGTTGGAGTGATCATTAGGAGTAAAATTTTTAGGAATATCAATTTTCGGAAAACTGAGTGTTATGGACTACGTTAATAGTATAATAAAATGTAGGAACGGAAACTTTAGGAAACAAAATTTTAGGAACAGTGATCATTAGGAGTACAAATCGTTAGGAAAATCTATTTCGGGTAATGAACTTTAGCGAAGCCAATATGGACCCCTTTTTTATTTGTAAGCAGGTTTTCTAGCGGTGGTTCTTAGCTACGGTTGATGGCAATCGGTCTGAAAGAGGGGGTCATCATTATATCGGTGGTTTTTATCCATCTAATAGTTGTACTTGATTTAAGGTGGGGTTGAAGCCAGCCGGCGGTATAAAGACAGCCCGCGACGCTGTCAACTGGCTAGTCCTGGTGCATACGGAGCTGGGCCCGGAGTGGCTGGCGCCCGCGCTGTTCCGCATCGGAGCCTCCAGCCTCCTCGACGTCATCGAACAACATTTACAAGCCAACGCGGTTGCGTTTAAAGCTACAACCGAATAATATCCTACTTTCCGTTCCGTTATGTACATATAGATTAAATATATTATTGAACTAATGTTTTGTTTAATACTCGATCATTAATCGTAAGTAAAGAAATTTATATGCAAGCTATATATGCGATTTTCAAAACGCCAGGTCACCTTCCATTTCCACTCACTCTCATACGATCTTATCAAGAGCGAGTGAGAAAGATGTACAAAACCGAAGCATCGTCTGTGCTCACAGACTGTACCTGTTTACTTTTTTTTTTGTTAAGTTTAGTTTAGGGTTACAACGGAAGACCAGCTTTTGCCAGCTTAACGCTAAGTTGGTTCGGCCTTTTGTCTATATCAGTATTGTGTTCCTTTTTGTTTGTCTGTTTGTCACGATTAAAGGCGTTTTCTTTCTTTCAAAAATTTTCAGCTTGAAGGTCGACGCACATATTTATAACCGCTCGGCACCGGATCGGATCAAAGAAAGACATTGAAAATTGAGGTTTGATTTGTGTTAGTACTATATATTTTTAAAAGTTAAAGCAAAAACAATATAAGGGCGCAGGCCAGGCGTCGTCCACTGAAAAAATATTTGTGAAATAGAAAACACGCACACGTTCCCATTATGTGACCCCTGCCTTATTCTATAATGTTTATATGCACCTATTGTTTTTAACTCGGCCGCCATTTACTGTCAAATAATAAGAGCTATCGCAACGTTAATAATACGATGACGATTGGAGTAAAGACAATTTAGAATAAGACCCCGGGTTAAATTTTGAAAATCGAATTTCAAAGTAACGTTAGCAATTAGTCACGAATGACGAGTGAGAAGGGAAAGGGAAGGGCTTCGAATTGAGCGCTTGTTTTTTTTTAGGTAACGGAACCGACAGTCTAAAGTCTTGAAGTATTTGGTTTCCATTGGAGTGCCATTAATATTTTTTCTATTTTAAACCAAGTTCATTTTATCTGGGTGTAATTTTGATTATAATAAATGCGTAAGAATAGTATAAAAATCTTTTATTTCGCTTATATACAATTTGTATTACACAAAATTATAAATTATACCTAATTGGCCATGCTTCATATTTTTTTGTATGGTTTTTATAATTTATTTCATAAATATAGACTATTTTAAGAAAGTAATTTCGGTATTTTTGTTTTTAATTAATCCTATCTACATTATAAAAATATATTAATTTATTGCTGACGTGACGTCATCAAACGCATAATGGATAATGTAGTCTTCGCCTGCATGAAAAGAAATTACAGTAAAGTCTATGGTAAAGTCAACATCAACATCAAGGTGTCAATGTCACCGAGGACGGGCTCAAAAAATTTTTAAATCACTATCTGAACTTGTTTGAAATGGAAGGCCACAAATGTTTCGTCCCTGTATGTCCGAATAACAGCAGGGATAACCCGGATTTGTTATTCGTACCAATCCCGGAACGACGGCGAGAGGAATGGTGTCGTGAAGTGAAGCAAAAACACTTAAGAACTATTTGCAGTTTTGTTGTGAAGATCATTTAAATGTACTCATTATGTACCTGTTTAAAACAAACACATTACTTTTACATAATGGTTTAACAATAAAGTCTTGACCATTGAGTACTCGTATAAATTAGATTGCATTTATTAATTATAATAAACAAACAATTTACGAAAAGAAACGACACGTCAATGTCAAATTTGTGTTTAATATATAGACTAGACAGACGTCAGTCGGTTTTTTTTTAAATATGGCAATGGAATCATATCCATTATTCGTTTGATAACTCACAGAAAGGTCATTTGAAGGTCAAAACATTTCAACGAATATCTTAATAATGTGAGACTTTTTTTTAAATCTGATATACAGAAACTGTACCGAAAGCTTGTTTCTCGAAATGGTTTTGATATTTCCATACATATTTAAAAAGTTAGCATGGCTAATTATAAAAAAATAAGTAGTTTCACAATTAGTGGCACCAGTTAATGAAATTCAGTAAACGAAATTCACGCCAACCACTTGATAGCCATAACTACCTAAAATAGTAGGTACCTATACCTATGTGGTTTCAATGTTAATTTTAATAACTACTTTTAGAGTAGATGAAAATAAAATTTAGGGACAGTTTCGATTTAACCTTCATTATTAAACTCCAAGGACTACTTTCGTTCACCAATTTGATTTATTTGTGCCAACTATTGCGACATTACTTACGCACAGAAAAATATTACGAACTATTAACTACCTACTTACAAAATATGACACCGGCATTTACTATGATAAGTATAATATAATTAAATCATAAATCACGTTGAAAATTACATACGAAATCACCTTACTAAATTAACCGCCTGTTTCACAAACGACAAGTAAAGCATATTTGACAGATAAATTTAGCCCTCGCTCTTTCTTACCCTTGAAAATAGAAGAGGAGAGAAACAACTTTTAATGACAGATTTTATTCGTCGATTGTGAAACAGGCCCTAAGGCTCGTTAAAGATATACGCAAAGGTACTGGTTAAATGCCGCTAAAAAAGATTTACAGTGGCTGCCATTAAGTTACGAAGAAAAATATAGGTATTTATTTTTAAACGGCATCCATCTTGTCAATTCAAGCAAATTGGCCAGTGACTAAGAAAAAGTCTAAAGCACATCTAAAAAAGGTTTGTCAAGAAGTTATTGCAGCATTCATTTACTACCCGACTGCCCAAAAAGGTGGTTTATGTTTTTAATACACCTTTAACATCGCTGCCAGACGGACAGAAATGACGTGACTACAAAAGTAATAGAAATGACGAGTGTAATAAAAACTTAATCACTGTGTATATGCTTTAGTTAATGTATGAAACACGGAAAAGTTTGGTACGTAAGCAAGAATGTACCTCGATTATTACATTTATTACATTGGTACCTAAACCATTTCTGCCTCTTGTTTAGTGATTTCAAACCACGAAGGAAGGAGAATGAAATGAAATGTTAAATTATGTAGCGAGGCGGTACTTCTTATGTTTACAAACACACTTTCAATACAGCAGTTTTCCCATGAGCGTCCAGTGTTATTTCTATTTTTAAATATTCTGTCGTCGAACGTGAAACGGCAACGCAAAATGATGGGGCAAATCCTCGAAAACTGTTGTCAGCAGCGACAGCCCGTAGACAATGACTCAAACGCTTTTCAATTTTCAACCACTACTGGATTTTGTGCATTTTGTTATTATTCCTTGATTAATTTGTTGTTACACACTGTTATGGGACCCTGCTGATTAAATTTTCAGTTCATAAATATATCAGCTACCAGCTAATAGAACAGATTCACGACAATCATGACAAAACCTTTGATTGTCTTTGGTTGAACCCTATTCGATTTATCAAAACCTAAATCTAAATATGAGGAAGTTGCTTTGTTTCGTTGTCATAATTGTCACAATGGGTATGAATTGAAAGTATTCATTTTTATATACCTGAAAGACCAATATCTTTCTAACGAGACATCGACAAGTAAGAATTACCACCGAGTACTTTATTGGTAAATGATGAGAAAAATATCCCAGTTGTTATCTAGCAGTGGTAACAAATTGGTAGTAACAGGTTCCTTTTCCCGTATACCAATATATCTGTCAACGTTAACCCTTAGAGGCCTTTGCACACCCCAATCGGCAATACACGTCACTCGTCAGCGGATTTTAGCCGTAAATCGTCATACATTTTGAACGTCGATCTATATTATATGACGACCTCAGCGTCAGCAGTGGCGCCTAAAGGTAAGAGCCCTTGCAGACTACACTGGACTCGGACGATTTATTTGCGTTAACTTATCAATTTTAACAAAGTTTGTAAAGACAAAACCAAATCGGCCGACGATTAAGTCCGCAATGGGGCAGGTAGGTACGAAGATACAATGCCGGATTAGCCATTAAACAAAGTAAGCAGCCGCTTAAGGCTCAGTTACATTGCGTCGCTTCAATAGTTTTCGGCTCAATTTTTTAAAAACTACCAATGGGTTATGGATTGCTACAAGCATGCGGGATATCGACCAATGAAACTGTGCCTTTAGGGCATCAAAGCTTTGGTTGGAGGCACCAATATCTATGCTCTGGGGCCCGTTTCACGAAACTAATAAGATTAATACGTTAGACTAATAAGATTAAGTAGTTCACTCAATACAATGTTATACAACTCTACTAGTAAAATGTACCGCATGGACTATTAGTGAGTTTCGAGAAACTGGCACCAAAATTGCCAAACAGATTTAGTAATAGAACGGTCTACAAGCGAAAATGCTTAGGCTACCGTGTTGGCTTAATCCCGCATTGCTAAGAGGTCAGTGGATGTATTCAAGGTTCAGTTTCCGTGGGAGCTTCGGCGCGGAAGCCCAGCTGCGGGTGCGCATCGTAGTTGACCACGCGCAGCTTCCCGTGCTTGTCCATGTAGCCGTAGTGGCCGCGGACGTGGCCGTCGTTGTCTCGCTCCTCGAAGCGGAACTGCCGGTTCTTCCTGGAAATTACAAATAACCCATCAGATCATTTATTGTCTTTTGCAAAATGCTAAGCAAAGTAACGTTGTTGCAATTCTGCCGCTTAATGTGATACCGCCAAGCAGCACTGGTGTGTTCCGGTGTGGGGATAAGACAACTGGTGAAAGTCTAGCATAGAGACGCTCCATCTTACACCTCAGGGTTGAGACCGATTTTCCAGTTCCAAGAGTGGCTGCAAGTCTTGACTTGGTTGCTAGCATGTGTGCTCGTTTGCCTACTCTATGCCCTAAGAAAAAAAAACGACTTACCTACTGGGTTACGGTTTTACAGCTGCTTACTTATTAATTAGATGTTATGTGATTCTAGAAACTGTTATATGCGTAGCAGCCGTAAACATTCGCCACGCGTGACTGGATTGGCATTTATGTACTGTCATATCATGACCTTAAACACTTTGGTTTAAACCAGACAAATAGACAAAAACAGCGACCATAATTTACAAAGTTGTCTATCGCCGATTGTAATCTTCATAGCCGCCATCACGCGACGCCACAATGAACTTACAAATGGCACGCTTAATGGCATAATTTTAATGTTAATTGACGAGGAGAAATGTAACCCTTTGTGATGTTCTGAGTCGTTCATCTGATTCTAAGTATGTCAGACGGCGAGGGTCTTATAGTTCGATAACTAATCGCTTTGTCAGCGCTGCCGATGGATGGAGCTTAATATGACATTATTAGTTACCATGGTTACTAGGTACCTAAAGTAGTAGGATTCATGTTGAGGTATTAATTACTCAATTACCAGGGCCCGGAGTTAGTTCTAATACCACTTGAAGAGTTTCTTGACATTAACTTATATTTTAACTAGCGTTTTCTATAACACACGTACATAAAACAAAATTTATTATACATAAAAACCTTCCTCTTGAATCACTCTATCTACTAAAAAAAACCGCATCAAAATCCGTTGCGTAGTTTTAAAGATCTAAGCATACATAGGGACAGACAGCGGGAAGCGACTTTGTTTTATACTATGTAGTGATTAGGTACTATACTGTACCGGTATTTTGCATTACACCTAACATCTTTATTCAATTAGATAAATAAGTAATATCCATACCCTAAAGATTATTAAGATTTCCATCGGCGAACAAAAATACTGTGAAATAATAAGACCTATTAAAAACACCTATTAGTTTGACGTATGTAATGATGACGGTTCTACTTGTTATTTCGGATTTTGTAATAAATAGATAATTGGTGCATGTTTTGATAATGTTGTTATACTACATTATTATGTGAATATATGTATATGAATTTATTTTTGAATCCGCCATTTTGGCATTCTTTAATATAAAATACCCAGTAACACTTAGGTACAGTGCTAAGACGAATCTAACGACCGACATTTAGCCTCTACGTGGGGACAAAGAGCCTCTCATATATACCTACATAAATACAAAAAAAACTCCGGCCGAAAAAAACTCTGTTTTAGCAGGTAAAAAGGCCGCTGACACCAACATCGACGCTGTATCGCAGAGTCGGCGGGTTCAGTGTGAAGAGACTAGCACACCCGTATTCACAAACGATACTATAACTTCGGTAACCCATAATTATATCGAATTTCACTTCATCGATTGTATCATTTCACCGAACGCAATTTTCTGCTGAAACTATGATGTTTTCAGGGTATCTTGAACATTAATTTGGTAGGACATAAAACATGCGGCGAGAAATGCTTGGTGATAAAATGAAAATTCTGCCTAATCTAATGATAAGTTCGTTTTTAAAGGTGTTTCGATAAAACAATAGGTCCAATTTAACTTCACATTCATATACTAACAACGAGTTGAAACTTACCCCTTTCCTGTGTCGAATCCGAACTGATAGCTGTGGGGCCCCTTCATGCCGTGCATGCGGAACTCGGTGCGGTCCCCGGCCGGCGGCGGCTTCGAGGGCGCTCCGCCGGACAGCGGCCGCGGCGGTGCCGTCGGCGGCGCTTGCCGGAGCGGCGCGGGGTACGCGTTGCCTGGGAAACAATTAGGTCAGTATTTATTTGACTACTCGTTACATAATAAGATGATGTGGGCATTCATAAAAAACTAGTCAAGTGCGAGGAGGATTCGAACGCGAAGGGTTAGACCATTGTTGTTTGGGGTCCACTTTTATTTTATTTTAATGCAATAGAAATACACCCTCTGTACAATTTCAATTGTCGGCACGGTTTGTGAGATACAACCCGCTGACAAGCCACCGGACAGGCGGACAGCCGGACAGCGTAGGCTATATATATCTACTTAGTAATAAATCCCACGCAAAATAAGCGCATATTTAAGTCGTCGAGTTGCGGAAAAGAGGAATCCTAATACGTTCGCAAGGCACAGGTTGGAGGAACAGTAAAGTTCATAAATATGTAGGTACTTTTGTACCTACCTTGTCTATTTAATGTCATGTTCAAACTGCCGTATACGAATTATCACAGCGATTAAATTGACTAGGTACTAGTGTATACCTACATATTTATGAACTCGACTGTACCGCAATTGCCTAAATGTTAACTAATTGTTTTGTTTTAGGCATATGAAACAAAACAACGGGGTATGTACGTAAAACAGTTCAAGCTAATATTTGTTAGTATAGGTTAGTATATAATGTATGTACTATACTCACGTCCAGGATATCTAAAGTGAGTTTCAGAAGTCTCCTGCTCTAACGTAGGTGCCTTGCCATCTTGGGTCTGCTCGTCAACCGCCAGCGTTTGTTGCTACAAGAAAAACAAATGCTGATCATTTTCCGCTGCAACTTTTTAAATACTAAAATAAAAACAAAAGACAACCAACCTTTGCGGCTTTATGCTTCCTAAGTTTACGTTTCTGTTTAGCTTTCTCGTGCAGGTAAGCCTCCTTATCGGCCGGCGGCGAATATTCACTTTCAGCGCTGGAAGCCGGATTAAATGGTAACGCGGGCTTTGCTTTGGGGACGTCCGCTAACGAGTCTTCCGCGAACTGGGC
The DNA here is from genome assembly GCA_963966035.1 of Acleris laterana. Lineage (NCBI taxonomy): Eukaryota > Metazoa > Arthropoda > Insecta > Lepidoptera > Tortricidae > Acleris > Acleris laterana. Next base: position 13,344,425 of record OZ014441.1, on the reverse strand, counting down.
TATCGGGATCGGCACCGGTCTAAATCCCCCGGGATACTTTTTCGGATATAATTTTGTGGGATTTTTGTAATTTGACAACAGGGGTTTCGGCGGTGTGAGATGTAGAGAAAGCGTCGGCTCAGCAGGCTTAAGTCGGAAATTTGTAGGCGTGTTTTTTGTAAGTAGTGGATTAAAATTTTGATTCACTTCCATTACTGGTAATTCATACACTTCCTGAGTAGGGGCGGCCGGGTTGCGTTGTTCTTCGTATGGAAGCTGCAGATCTCCTGATGGAGTTGGTAGTATGAAATGGTTTTGAGCACTTTCTAGTGGAGGCTCCAGGTGTGTTGACGGGACTGAAATGGCTATTTGCTGTTCGAATTGTTGTGCTTTTCCCGCCCTTGGATTCTCAAAATTGAATTGTATGGTAGGACTTTCGTCCATCATAATTATAGGGATAGCTTCTTGTTGGTGTTGAGGAAGTAAGATGCTTGGATTGTTTTGTGGCTGGGATTCAGATATGGGATACCAGTCCGACTGAGCGCTCGTGTTAGGTACGTAGTAGTAATCTTCTTGCTTGTCCGGAGTAGGGGGTAAGAGGTAAGTGGGTAATAAGTCCTGCTTGTCTTCCGCTGGTTTGTGCGGGCTCGGCGGCACGAGGTAGCTGTCGACGTTGGCTTCGCCGGACTCGTAGTAGACCGGGGCGTCCTGGGTCGGACTCGCATCGCTCGGTTTCACTGTAACCGTTGTGTTTTCATCTTTGTCGTCGACCGGCACTCTGATCGCATTACTAACGGTGACTAGCCATATCTGAAAATAAACGATAATCGATAAAGATTTAAAAAAAATACTCATATTGTCGTCATGAGTTTATATTGATTTCATAGGTAGGCATCTCATTTATGACACGTGGAAGGCGTCCGAGCGGACGTGCCCGAGGTCCTCAAGACTACAAATGCATTGTCAGGTCTAGAAACTAAAAAAGACTGTCTCAATGCTAGAAATTTCACCGACTGTTTATTTTTAAATACATTTATTGGGCATACATAAAATGTTTTAGCTTTGGAATTTAATTGTCAACCACCATGGAACGTTCTCATATTCTCTTAAAAGTCAATTCACATAAGACCCTTTGTTTTATAATTTGTGCGACAAGATTCTATGCTGGTTCAATGATTTAAGTCCGTGGGCACACATCATCACTCAGGGGACGCCTAATCTAAGAATCAAAATATAGTTATTGGGTTGGGTGGAAATAAAGAAACCTCGCTCTTGACGAAGATTGATCAGGCTTTTTCAACTTTGAAAGTTCAGAATTTATTTACTCTTCTACGAAGGAAACTTGTAAATATCTGCTATAGGTAGGTACGCAGGGTTTAGGTCCCTATTTCTAAGTAAAAGTTAAAAGTTCGCTGTGATTGTGTGTGTACAGGATATAAAATATAATTAAATAAAGGAGGCATTTATCAAAAAAAAAACCTAAAATATAATTAACTTTACGGTATTAATCATAGCGACAATTTAGCGAAAATAAAATGAGCAAGAAAGTTATGGCCGGAGTTGCTTAACGACCTAAACAGCTGAACTATAAACAAAAAATATATGACACTTCGCTGTTACATCACGTCACGTAATCTTCAATTAAAGGAAACTATGTCACTACCGAAGAAAAAGTATATCTTGGGGCAAAAAAAACTTGCGGCGCTGGCCGACTATTATTGCACTTTGTGGCTATTGGAGCGGCACAGACAACACAGTTTGTTTTGTTATTTCTGTTTCGGTGGTTCCGCGGTAAGGTACCCGGCTGGAAATAAACACATTGAAATCATGAAACTGGATCGCTCGCGCCTTGCATTGATATGGGTGTCAATGTAAACGTACAAATACTTGGATGGCATTTGATACTAGTGCCGTAGTGCGTTATGCGTGTTGTTTTTTTTTTTGAGTCGTCTTTACTTTTATTAAGAGCGGAAGGAATGAAATGTAGGGTCCGTCGGCTTAATAAAGAAAGAAAAGAAAGAAAGAATAACATCTATTCGTGACATACCTAATAAGAGACAGACGCACAAGAAGAATCTAGCCACGAAACAATAATAACTATGTGATCTTCCACACTAAGGTTGAATTCCGTGGGCATACGTCATCAAGTCAACATAATAAAAGGTCAATAAGAGCGTTTCTTAATTTGATGAGTCGGCTTTAGCAGCATTTCCCGCATTTAACGATGTGTTAGCCTAGTTGGTAGTGATCTGCCTACAAAGCTAGCAGTCTTGGGTTCTACTCCCTGTATGGGCAAATATTTGAATGATGAGCACGAATATTTGTTTCCGAGTCCCGTGATACTTATTTATTTATTTTTATTTTATTGGAAGTTGAATCAAAATATTAAGCCGAATTATTTGGCTGACTACCTATACTTACCTAACGTAAATTTAATCCGATAGTGAAACTTCCACCGATGCGTTTGCTTTTAAATGATGTTGCCTAATCTGATCATTTGCTAAAAGGGGTGAGCCTTAAAGTACCTAATGGAATGGAAAGTGTTGCTATTAAAAGTTTTGGGGATTGTAAGGATTCATGGGGTAAGGGTTGCTTATAGGCAAACTTTATTTGGATTGAAAATATATTGCTTATTTGTTTGGTTTGGTATTAACATATTACTGAATTTGAGAATTTAGATGGGTAAAGTAGAAATGAAAGTGGGTAGAATAATGATATCGAGCTCTGCAATGTCTCTAAGATATTATAAATTCCCAGGAGAGAGAGAGAAATAATTATCTGGGTCGTTCTCAAAAAAATTGTGCATAGTTAAAGGCTTTGATTAAAACAACACTTAATTGATTCCTTTGTGTAACGAAAGTTAGGTCCCATATAGTTTGTATGACTAACTTTCGTTATACAAAGGATGCGATCGTGATTTTGTTTACAATTAGCCGTTACATTTTTGAAAACGGCCCATCTGCCGTATGTCCATAGTGGCATTCACAAGCTTATTTGCTTATTTATGATACAAAAAATACCAATGAAAAAAAAATTTGACTGTCGCCTTTACCAACACAATCATTAGGGTATTTTACCAATACCAACGCATGGTTGTACATTTTACCGCGGCGCTGGCGCCGAATCGAAAGTGACAAATAAACGTGCAAAGTGTTTTAAATTGCACCGCATTTACACGATTCGCACTGTCACGTTTTCTATCGAGAATCAATAGATGTCATAATAATACTATGTAACACTGCGGTATTATTACCACTCTAATAACTTTTTTGTGGCGTAGAAATAATCACAGCTGTTAATTACACGAGACCCCCCGGGAAACATTTAGTAGACAGAAAGTAAATTAGTTATGATCATGGCCAAAACTTACAATTATCTAATAAGGTGTTTTGGAAGAAATAAATATCATTTCATTTCATTTCATTTATTTCATAAACAATTCATTAATTGTGTTTGAACATAGTATTCTTAAAAAAACTAATGTTTTACATAGGTATACATAACAATCTAATACATAATTTAAAAATTGAATGAAGTAGATATTAAGTCTGGACATTAAAATATTATCAGTGTCGAATAAATAAGAAATTAAAATAAACATTGAATAATCATGTCACATACCTATAATAATTGATAACTAAGAAAATAAAGTAAGCCATTTAACTAAGCTTTATATGCATTAAATTCCACCATAGAATAAAAACACTCCTTGAGCAAGAATGCCTTTAATTTAGTTTTAAATGTGCAGCTATTTTCGAGCGATTTCATTTCGACCGGCAAACTATTAAAAAGAACTATGGCCTGGAACCCCGCGAAATGTCGTATTACTTGTAACCTAGGCGTGATTGACGGCGGCAAGTCCTTTCTTCTTGTTGCTAGACGCTTTTTCCTTTCATCGGGCGTTTCTGTTTTGTTGATGTGCTTGAACAAATCTACCAGCACCACCAAAATATAAAGGCATGGCATAGTTAGGATTTAGAATTTGGAAAAATAGTCCCGACAAGATATCCATTGCGGTTTCTAGCCATGATTCGTATGGCTCTTTTTTGGACAACAAAAGCTGATTGCACGTTATACTTGTAGCTATTTCCCCAAAATTTTATGCCATATCTGTTTGGATTCCACTAGAGCGTAGTATACCATTTTTAATTGGCTTAGTTTTATCTCATATCGACTTGAGTACTCGTGCAAAATTGATCGACCGTATTCATAAGCACTCTGGTTGCACATAGCACTACGTGAGTGCAGGATGTTGACTGCGAAAACAGACTTTTAGCTGTTTGTCCAGCCTTTGACTTGACGTTAGATATTATCAAAACCACAGGGCCTCTAATTCAACAGGGTAAAACCATATTGCTTTCGATATGTTATCGTATCGTCAATGTTACAATAGCTCTTATTCACTTGATGGTGATGGCGGCTGGGTTAATAATAAATAGCAAAATATGTCAAAAGCAACATTGTTTTACATTGTATTACCGTATCGAACAGAGTCCGGGGGCCTTAAACCACATGTTATGTTATATGTATGTTATTGTTTTTATCTCGGCCGCCGTAACTGTCAAACAATACGATAACACGTCAAACGCCACTTTTTTGGTGGCCGTTAGTTTTAACTTTAATATGATTTAGCTGTTATTTCTTATTTCAGTTATTAAATGTCACCAGTCAAATTAGCGGAAAAACAAAGGTGTTACATAAATACAAACTATAACGCAGATTATAGGTAACTACCAGTTAAAGTATGTATACCTATACAATAGCATTGACGCGAAACGCTAAAAGTGCTCCAAAATATAGTTTCTAAATTGAGGAAAAAACGTACGCGGCACAAACCCCAAACGACAATGTCATCAAAAGGGGTGAGACCAAATAACGTCAGCGTACAAAAACATAGATTACAGGAAAATAACTTTCGTTTTAATACACATGAGGTGACTATTCGTGTATCAATTTTCGAGTATGAAATAAAATAAATGAAATGAACTTTAACTGCAAATAATCCTATTATGCAGATGATGCAGAACATAAATTGATAAAACGTTCATTATGCTTGCGTTTTTAGTAGTACTTAAGTATATCACTATTTTAACTCACAGCACAGGCGAAAAAGACTTGTTAGGTGTGTATTTATTAACAAGGTACCTTATACTCAGTTATGTAAGAATCTGACACGATTAATTGATTTATTTAAACTTAAAAAGATGACTCCATCGTCTATTTTATCATGCAAGTGGTTCGGTTTTAACAAGCAAATTACTTATTATTAATTAATTTAGGGCACAGGAATTAATTTGAATAAACTACCGCACTCAAAGACGTCAATTAAATTTAATTATTGTTTAGGGGTGTGTTGTCTTATTCTATTGCTATAGCAAAGAATGTGACAGCAGCAACTTTAATCAAGCATTAAATTTAATTGATGTCTCTGAGTACCTACGGCAGAAAGCCTTTTAATACATGAATTTATGTGATGATGCCTGATGCTAAAACAATATCATAATAACACAATAAAGCAATAATTTTTTTTCAAAGCTTCCTACTCGTTACTATACTAGGTATAGTACTCGTCGGCTAAACCACATTATATTTTACTAAATAACAAATTAAAAGTTATTTACAGAATTGGTCTAAATTGACGAAAGAGATATACAGATCGAAAGTGAATGGAAGGGTCGGAAGGGGCCGGCCTAGGCGTACTTTTTCGAATCAAATCGGAGAAATACTGGAAAAGGGCCGAATCTTAAGTACTTACCCGAAACCGATGTGCGTGCATGACTCGATGTATGAATATGGAAGAAGCGAAATAAATTTGCCAAGATCGTAGCAAGTGGAAGTCGTGGCCTCTGCCTACCCCTCTGGGAAACAGGCGTGATTTAATGTATGCATGTATGTGGTCTAAATTGACAGTTTATCGCATCACTTTATCTGTTTGAATCTTGTTTTCCCCGCTATGCCTCATAAGTGCCGGCTCTTTAACCCTTGAAAACAAGGTGCTTATTACAAAAAACAACATAAAAGAGTCAACTTTTTTAAGGCAAACGAGCACAGAGGCCATCTGATTACCATCAGATTGCCATCCTACTTATCAGCAGGATCTGAGACCTTACACATTTGCATTCTCAATTACAAGATTGCAATAAAACTGCAAATGCGTTTTCAACCCTGCTGACTAAGATTCCTTTCCTCTTGTTATTTCACGGGTTGTTTTAATTATCCCCCAGCAGAACACAAGAAAGCGAACACTGCTACTTGGTATAGGTGAAAAACTTAAGTAAATGACCTCTTGTATGTACTCGTAATGGTGTACAAAACTAATTAATATGGAATTTACGTAAAATTTAAAATACGTCGATCGGTCTATGTGATACAACTACGAGTACATGCAATAGGTCATTTACTTGAGTTTTTCATTTATGTATAGTAGGTAAAAGGCAGGAGACAAGATGCTTAACGCAAGCGTAAACGATTTTCGTAAACTGACAAACGTATGAAATTTACGCAAGCGCTCAACGCGACGTCCGGCAGGTTACGTTAATCTATACTAATATTATAAAGCTGAAGAGTTTGTTTGTTTGTTTGTTTGCTTGAACGCGCTAATCTCAGGAACTACTGGGCCGATTCGAAAAAATATTTCAGTGTTAGATAGCCCATTTATCGAGGAAGGCTATATATCATACTCAGATAAACCGAAGCGAAGCGAGGGCGGGTCGCTAGTCTTACATATTTTCGATAACGATAACGTTCTCGCAAAACATCTGCAAAAGAAAGATGACCCCACCCAGAAACTACAATTACTTACGGAATCTATGCACCAGTTGCATTATACCCATAATAAAATACGTATACACCCCTTACCGCATGTAATAAGCAAGTGCTTACCACTTGTGAGCATGTACGTCTTAAGTTGAATTTATCGCCTTACTTAATTATCCAGTAGTTCCTGAATACCAGTAACCGAGTGAATTAGCGCAGCACTTAATACGAAACGGGCTTAACTGAAAAGTTTTAACACGAACCACTATGTAATTAATGTGGAGTATTTTACTCGCTGTCCGCGTAAAATCCACACTTTTGCGTTGGACCGAATAAACAACAAATATCAATACAATGTACGTTATTAAATTTTCAGTCATGTTTGTATTGTGTTATAGGGTATTATAGGACAATGCAAGGTTCAAACCGAGTATATTTTTAATGAGATGTTTATAGTTCGTAGGTACAGTCGAAATACATCTATTGCGCCAAATATAATATGTATACACAAACCTTATTGTCAATGGTATAGAGGCCTGTAGATATTTTTGGTGTTAGGAACGTACAGGTAACCTATATTGACGATTGGTTGGCCTAGTTGGTAGTGTAGTGACCCTGCCTACGATAGCGGTCGTGGGTTCAAATCCCGGTAAGGGCAGATATTGTGTGATGAGACTGATGAGCGCGAGTATTTGTTTCTGAGTCATGGTTTTTTTCTATGTATTTGTATATATTTCTCTATATGAGTATTTATATCATTGTCTAGTACCCACAGTACAAGCCTAGAGCTTAGTTTGGCACTAGGTCAATTGGTGTGACATTGTCCCCTGATATTTATTTATTTATTTGTCAAGATGGAAAGAAGTGGTCTCTGCCTACCCCTCTGGGAAACAGGCGTGATTTAATGTATGTATGTATGTATTAGTTATGACTTTGACTGTACACAGAAATAAGGATTACCTATTTGACGTGGTGACTTGCATATAATACGACCCGCATAAAATTACCTTTTCTTTACTTCATTGGTAGCTGACCAAAAAACTTTTTTTCAAGATTTTATTTTATTTTTCTTGCCATAATTAAAATGTATAACTATGCCAAATTACAGCTTTGTCTTTGTTTTTCTATATTTTTGTAGTACTAAGAGGCTCTTGAGTTAAATCACGTTAAACAGACGGACATGGCATATGGGTTTCTTGTGAACTACGGAACCCTAAGAAGGATTTTAAATAATTTATTACTCAGTGTGTTCTAATACCCACTAACTTTGTAACCTTGTCCAAAGAAACTAAGTAATCCCCACTAAAAAGGCAACAAAACGAGAACTCCTTGATCTAATAAAGAAACCCGACTTTAGTAACAGTTTCTTGTTTTTGCGAGAGTTTCCGTGACGTGATTGATGAAAATGACAAGGTAAGTTAATAAACTGAGAGACCGTTCACTTTCGGAGAAATTGATTCAATAATAAGTAAAATTATGTTTAGTAAAGATACTAGAACAAAAGTTTTTAATAATCCTTTTAAAAAATAATCCTAGAACAGTTTGGTAAAAATGTCCATTATTTTTTACAACGAAACTGATAACAGGTTTTTTGTCGATCTTCCAAAACAGTCGTTATGTTGTAATTTTAAATCAGCGTGTAAATGATTTTATGGAAACGACATGTTTTTGTGATTTAAATGAATCCTTGTAAACTCGACGCACCACATATTAACCGACGAGTAAAGTTATCGCCTCAGAGCGGAAGACCACATGTAAAGGGTGTGTATTCTTACCTTACCCGCTTTATCTGTCGAGTTAGCGAGCTCGTTTGACTTCGCTCACTCCAGCGACGACTGTTAAACAGAGAGCCGTTTTTAGGGTACCGTACCCGAAGTCAAAGGGTACCCAAACGGGACCCCAATAACTCTAATAAGTACGTCTACGCTGTCCGTCCGTCTGTCCTAGCTTTAAAGAGCTGTACTTATCTTTTAAATCGTAAAAAATACCGGGTTATTTTTCGGAGTATGTGTTACTTTTGGCCCGCCCTCTCTTCGCTTTTGTTGATGTGAGTTTTCTGTAACACCCGTACATAAAACAGAATTTATTATACATATATAAACCTTCTTCTTGAATTACTCTATCTATCCACATCAAAATCCGTTGCTCAGACAGCTCGAACCGAGTTTTTTTTATACTATGCAATAATGATGATTACAGCGTTTTGCTTTATCGCAAGAAAGGATAATCATACAAGCGTCAAATTTGGTATAATTATAGTACAAACACTGATGAAATACCACAAATACTAAAAAATGGTCAAGTATGTGTTGGGCTCGCGCTGATTCGATTCAAAATCGAATTCAAATCGGAATATAATAATACCTACTGGGTGGCGGTAAGGAACCCACGGTGAGCGAACACTTGACCAATCTTTAAGAGAATAACACCTGCCAGTAAATCTGTATGTTATCACTTGTAGCTCAATGCGTCTCTTTCAATGTATACTTGTAAGAGGGGGATTACCGAGCCGACACAATCAACTCGTAGGCAAGACGATGAATTACTAGTTAAGTAGTAATTAACTCATCGACTCAGCTGTGACTTGACATTTAGTTTGATGTATCTTGAGGCGGCCAACTCACTCGAGATCAGTTTATTAATACGGCCCTTGGGAAGAGCATGTTAGTCAAGATGACTTTAATACGGCCAATGACTTGACATTTACTCTGACGTGTCTTGAGTCGAGCTTCACACACGAGATGAGTTTATTAATACGGCCCCTATAACTTTCAGGCTTGTGTGATGTCACGTTTAATACGTCGATTCATTGTGACAGGGTTCTACGTGGTTAATAAATTTAACACTACATATAATATATATATTGCCAAACTTAGATATCCATCCAAATCATAGAAATTGATGTAATTTCATAAATTGGCTGAATAAATTGTGGCAAGTGATTACTAAATTGAAATGATAAATTAGCCTATCTATCTGCAGTAATCCATTAAGTTACTTATTATCATGGAAAATTAATCAGGGCCTCTATTCTACTCCGTAAATCTATATTGCTTTTAATATGTTATCGTATCATTTTTAACTCGGTAGCCATTAGGTAAGTGAGAGCTATCGCAACGTTAGCAGTACGATAACATACCAAAAGCAATACGGTTTTACCGAGTAAGAGCAACAGAACCTGGAAAACTGAAATTAAAAAGTGTAACATAACATAATGTCACGCGCATTTATTTCCAGAACGAGTAAGGCAGAGCTACACAATTACAACAACTCTTAAAACTTGTTGATAATTCTGTAGCAACATTTTCCACAATCAGGCTAAGGTTTAGCTTCACTACTGTATAAGCCTTTATTCTTTTAGTCGCCTCTTACGACATCCACGAGAAGACAAGGAGTATTGACTATTCTAACCCGGCAACCACACGAAGGAGTTCAAAAGTGTATGTTTGATAAAAAACCAACGAAAATTTTCCTACTGGTTACTTATCTGGGGTGTTATTCTCTCAAAAACAACGGACGGTTGGATGGACGAGCGAAATCGCAGCGGCGAGTTTAAGTAGTCCCGTCAGAGGGAACAAAACACATTTTAGCGCGTGCGTTTTCAATTATCGGCAGAAACCATGCTGCTAAATTGAAAATGATTCTCGTTCGTCCGTCCGACCGTCGTTGTTGAGAGAATCACTACCCAGGGTACACGATCCTGCTTACACGATCTCAATAGCGACTGGACGCCGACAAGCTCGGAACGTGTAACTCATCCATTACATCATTTAGCTCCATTCGTCCATTGATGAAATATTTCACTGTTTATCTGCGGGGGACATTTTGTTTGCAACTGTTTGCGGTCAGGGATAAATGGGGCGGACATTATATTATTAACTTTCCCTTCTAGGAACCGCCAACCGCTTTCAATAGCCAACAGGCGATAGTAAGCGATACCTTTGCCTCGCAGATATCGGGTGTCGGCAAAGCCTAAGAGAAATTGCAGGGAAACGATATATTGAGGTGGATAGGGGCTTAGCTTTAAACATGACTCGGTAAGTAGGACACTGAGGCAGATTTAAATCGAACGCGTTGGAACAGTGTCGAGCAAAGCGGCGCTATAAATCGACCATTATTTTATCCAGTAAGAAGATTTGGGCCGATTTTTCTATAAAACTATGGCTTTAAACTAATCTCCGAAAATAATTAAGTACTTGGCATTGGTTCTAGGAGGTAAAACCATATCGTCTTGAACCTAGTGTTTGTTTGTTGTTTGTATTGTTTTTAAGGATCGCCATTACTGTCAAGTAAATTATAACTCCCGTATTTATAGTGAAGAAAAGTAATTACTAGAGTATTAGTAGTGTCAAAAGTCATATAAAAATCGTTGGTTAAGTCATTACTTTTACTCAAGGAATTACTTTTCTTGACTATAAATACGGGTGTAAGTGCTATGAAAACGTTGACAGTACGATAGTCTATAACAGTCCAAACACGATATGGTTTTTACCCCCTAGAATCGCGGCCCAGAAAGGATGCCTGCCGAATGTTTAAGATGAAAAATAGTTTATGGTTTGTTTCCCAGTAGAGTTCTAGTTTAAGTTAAATATGGTTTTAGATTAACCTTTTTAAATTAAATCAACTACTTACACGTACAACTACACCTAAAGTGTTAAAGCTCCTTAATTACTTCTTACTAATAGGTTAATTTTTAAATGTTTGTCTTGTTTTAATAATATGTTACTACCTACTTAATATGTTAGGAACCAGCAACCTTCAGGCCCTACAGATAATGCGTTCGAGGAGGTCAACAAATTCTTGACAAAAAAAGCAATCAAAGATTTCCAATGTATTACTCCTACGAGTACCTATGTCCGGCCAGTGTGGTTGCAGCCATTTTTCTTAAAATCTATTAAACCTATAGAAACTTGGCTTAGTGCCAACTGCCATAACATGTAGTCACTATTAGTACACAAACGTTTTGTTTAAGCTCCTCCCGTACTTCTTAATCGACGAAGTTTTTTTGTTAAAGATATAGGTAATTTTCTTTATATTTATCTTCAATATCTTAATATCTTACTGATATTATAAAATTTATAAACTAGCGACCCGCCCTCGCTTTGCTTCGGTTTATGTGACTTTTTATAACACCCGTATATAACCCAGATTGTTTTATTCATAAAAACCTTCCTCTTGAATCACTCTATCTATTGATGAAAACCGTTCGAAAACTCTAAGCGCACGTACTCAGCGACAGACGGCGGGAAGCTACTTTGTTCTATACTATGTAGATAAAGATAATTATGTATAATAATACATAACTACCTATCTATGTCCCTATTTAGGTGCGAAAGTTTGGATGTTTGTTTCTCAATCACGCTAGAACAGCTGTACGGATCAGCATGACATTTAGCACAAAGATAGATTAATAAGTCTGAATCGGCACACAGGGTACTTTTTATCCCGGAAAATTGAGGAGTTCCTGAGGGAATAGCGATATACGACTTTAACGCCGACGGAATCGCGCCCAAATGCTAGTGCTTATTATTAGATAGCAATAACAAAAATGGCCATACTTTCATACACATACACCTTCATACACCTTCACGCCTTCATTCGCAGAATGGGGACGCAGAGCTACAGATTAACAACAACTCTAAAAACATGTTGTTAATTCTGTACCCACATTTTGCCCAGACAGTCTAAGATGTTTAAAATGGCCATCTAACCCAACAATAAGCTCGGCTGCACGCATTCTACGACCACTCTTAACTTTATTGAGTCATACACATTCATGACAGTATTTCTTATCGCATTTCATTTCGGTAATAACATCATAGACACAGCTTAACTAAAAGGGCAAATAAAATCAATTTCGCTTACCATTGTATTTTTAATGAGCTCTCGTCTTATTGAACGAGAGATATTGAAAGGAAAGTGCGACTAATAGGCCACGACTCGGTAAGCAAAATACTCGTGTACCTTAAGAAATGTTCGTTAGATATGCCCTTTTAGCTTTAATGATTTCTTTTTTTTAAGGAACTATAGCGACAACGAACTAAGTTGATGAGCCGTTGTTATGGAATAAAAGTGAAAAGTAGTGTGATGACTTGAACTGTTTGTTTTGGTAAACCTTATGCTAGTTAGTATTAAGGAGTACTTTTATAAATAAATATAACAATAGCGTTTCTTGGAGAGAGATTATCTCCGAACCTTCTTACATTAATTAAAAGTAGGGCTGCCCACACATAATTAATAATTAATTTGAAAGGAGCGTACCTACGTCCTTTATTTTATGACATGATCAATAAAACTACGTAAGTCATAATAATATTATTATGTATGAACTTATAGTTCAGCTTGTTATAGTTTTGTTTAAGGTTTTACAAATAAATAAGTAATTATTACAGGGGATTATGACATAGGTATGAAGTTCAGATTACGCTGAAAGAACAGGACAGAACTATACAACTTCTATAGCTCTGTTCTTTACGCTCGCCGTAAAATAAACTGCAAAGCCATGTCATAATTACCCACCTGTTATATTTTCAATATTGGTTAAATAAGTGAAGAACAGGCTGTTGACGATTAGAAAACCAAATGTCGTTATTAGATTAGATTATTTACCTTCAATCTAAAATTTTAAATTGACAGAAAATTATCTTTAATATAAAATAAGTAATTATGTATTATTTGTTTTTTTTTATTATTCTGGATTTTATTCTTCACTTTCAAGTTTCTTTTCAGTGCTTACCATACAAAGTTGACGCCACATCTCGAAATTTAATATTATACCACAGCTAAAGAAGTAATTTATCACTGTCAGAATAATTTGTCACAACACATCGATACTGCAAGTTCGCGCGTCGATTTCCCGCCCTACACTGCGCCCGCGCCGACTCCGCCGCTCATAATAAAATAAAAATGGTGGGGAGGCGCGGAATTTATATAAGATCACCAATTTACCGTCTGCAGTGATCCAACTTGTCAGTTTATTTTTTTATCTTTTACCTACTCACTCTAATGATGCGATCATACTGATCATTATTTTAGAGAGAACTATCCATGCGCGAAATGACTAGGCTGAGATGGTAGCAAAGAATGAGATCAGGTGCGTAATTAAGTTGTTTCAGTTTGTTGCTATTGCTAAATTTTAGTTTAAAAATAAAGGTTTCAGCAGTCTTTTGTTTCTAAATAGTAGTCGATTGGTCTAATTACAGAACAAAAGTGTATCTATTGCGATACCCAGTTAGTAAAGACGCGGTTACGGGACGAGTCGGCCTAGTTTAGGGCACGAACTTTAACATAGGTACCTAAACCCCATCATCATCATCATATCATATCATTATTCAGTCGAAAGGCAGACATAGGCCTCTCCCAAGGTAAATTGGGACATTTGGCATTGTTTACATCTTTTTAGCAGATGCATTTTGGCAGTGTGAGTACTTAAATGACGATTAAATCCTTCCTCAGTAATGATTTTTCATACACAAGTTTGAAAAAGGAATTAGTGAATTGTCTCTAAAAGGTCTCTCATTACGGCGGTTAGACTTCCTCTCTCTTAATCTCTTTCCAACAATATGTGTAAAAAGAGATTTCTAATATTACAAGTTACAGGCTTTTGATAAACGGGCCCAGTCGACAGGATAACTTAAACGCAACAAAACATCCATTTACTCGGAGCCCCTCAGAAGAAACTTACCATTAATAATATCTCCTAATTCACTAATGACGCCCCCGACGACGGGATGAACTAACGCCCACTTGCCGGTTTCATTTGTCGCAAAAATACGATCCTAATAAAGCGTCCCTGTTCAAAATAATAAGCCATAATATCCGGCGAAACAGTCTGATTTATTGACCCAGATATCTAAGTGTAAATAATGTGCCGCGTCCAGACATTTTATTACGTAATTTATAGCATTTTCGTTAATATGTGGACAATACCTAACTACTGCGATCATACATAATGAGAATCGCTGTAGATTAATTATGCCGCAACTGTTTAGTAGGTGTGCGAAAGATTTCTGTATTTTTAGGTCTAAAACTGCTTAAAACCTCTTTTCTCTTCAAAAGATGCAGGTAATCCAACCACAGACGTTTTCAAGAGCGCGATTATATTACGCTATTAGGTATAAGATATTGAGGACCTTCTGCCGATCAGGAAATTCTCAATTATAAATACAAATTAAGCCCCTTTAAAAGATGCAATGTAATTACTTTTCTGATTGTGATCGTAGTAATGTAGGGTTAGATCAAGATTCATTGACGTTTTTGTCCGATGCGGAAGTCTTATAGCTATTCATGTAATTATTACCCATGAATTTGTGATGGCCGACGTACACCGCGCGCCGTAGCCGGACTCAAGGACTATCCATAGTTTACTCTACCAGATGGACGTATACGTCTTTTTCTAAAAATATAATGTAACTAACAATTCCCTATGTTTCCTTTTAGAGTTCCCTGGCGTAGATTGTTATTAATAACATTACTTACTTCTAATGTTGAACTTACACACTATAAGATTGCTTTTTTGCCAAGTAATTAAGCAGTTAGCTAAGCTTTGAAACTGTAATAGAGCGCAAGTGGGTGGAATTGCAAAAGAGACACTAAAAAATAAACACTGTGTACATTAGATGTAAAATACGTGATTTTAACTTTACACTATCTTTTTTTACCGTTTTATACATATAACCGCTGTCTTATCCTAATTTGTTGCAAACAAAATGAAAGTTAATAAGTTTCTGTCAAACATTTCATGGTCTTATTTAACTTGCAAGATTTGACCCTTACATACATAACATTGCAAGTCAAATAAAAGCTTTTAAAAATAAAATAAATGTTCAAAGCTCTTAAAAAACATTATTGCATCGTTTTAAACAAATCAAATAGGTACTTAAATATTCTCATTGGGTATGCCCCATCGCAGCGCTTTATTGGACGTTGCACGAATGTGTTTAATTAATTAGTGGGCCGTTTTCGTCAAATAAAAATAAATAAAAATCTATAGTTATGTTTAAGTAGTTTACAAAAGTATTCGCGTATAGTCACATCACAACCTATGACTTATCTATCCTAATGAAACTATAACCTTATCGCACTGCCTGTTTCCGCGCAATTCTATGAGCCACGTGGGAACGATACCTAAAATAATGCCTTGTTCCAACCGTACCGTGCTGCGCTGAGAGATAATCTTTATAATTGTACATAATTAACTTTATTGTTATGCACGGTGACTTATTATCTTGTAATTTTCACGGTGGTTAGGTCAAGCCCTTGTCCCGACACGATGAATCCAGTACTTGCTATCTGCCAAGGCAATCGACTAAACTCAATTAGTATTGAAGGTGCGATATCTATCGAGGAATCTGCTACCTTTATAGTACAATGTTGATTACATTAAACATATTCCATGTATCTCGATCGGATGAAAGTCCAGTGAAAGCGTTTGCCCATACCTTGCCCTTAACGGGGAAGTGGCGTTAGGTAAGACCGAGGTTAGTTTTTGTAAATAAGGATTGAATTCTTTTAGAATACGGTAGTTTAATTATGTAACGGACCAGTAGCAGCGTTAATACTGCACGTAATAATCAAGCAGAGATTTGTATTGGTTTGGAATCTGAGATGAATACGAACAGCAATATTAATTCTTCCGTCGAATTCTCTAGCCAAGGCATTACTGTTTCAATAGACTGCAGGATTGCGTGAAATGGACCGCTAACCTCTGATCGCTGAATGCAGCGGAACGACGCTAAATGTAGCAATGCACTGAATTTAACTGAAACAGCAAATTGGAATGAATGCGGCTCACCCCGGAGCTTGTATGAAGGCTCTTTGTGATAGCTGGGCAGGTTATCTAAATTATGCCGCCATAAAAGGAGATAACATACTTACCTAAGTTTAAAAAAAATACCGTCACTTTTTCACATGAATTTATGATTGATGTTTAAATAAATAATACCTATAGCGTTAATTACATTTTATTTTGTCTGTGTATGACAAATTTTAGTGTAAAGAGGCTCAATGGGCGGTTTCAAGTAATTTATAAAAAATTGGGGTTGGACACAAACTTGTATCTAGATGACTAGATAGGTAGTTCGTCCAACACGAGAATCCGAGGGGCTATTGCATAACGCACTCGCAATTGCAACGGTTTTCATTTTGAAAATCGAAGGCTTGTCTGCATACAAAATGAAAACAATTGTTCCGCTTTGAAGCCAATTGAGATTGCGAGTGCGTTAGCCAATAGCGCCGCAGTTCTCGAAGAATTTTACTTCGTTTTTCCCGAGTAGGTATGTTTTAAGCACTTTTTACCAAAATAATTAACTTTACTTTAGTTCATAAACTGTAAAAGCAGCGTGGAGCAGCGTGGTTGAACACTACACAAAAATATACAAATATCTGGTTCAAGGCGGACGCCTGGTGCCGTGATGCCCTACGATTACGAAGCATTTTAAGTTTTAATTCGTCACCGTGCTATCCAACAGCTAACCTCCTTGGTCAACGCCCCCTCACGGCGAGCAGCGCGAGGTTCTACAACCGCTAATGATAACAAAAACTTCCTTTGTCCCATGAATAAGGACACGCTCAAAAGAAAAATGGCGACAAACATTCCGTTAGAAACATCATTATTCTAATTTAACGCTCGAAGTGAGACCGTTGGTCTATTCTTTACGTGTGTGTTGTCTATGTATATCTAAATATATGTAGTTTGGTATCTACCTACAATTTTAATAAACTTTTGTTTCATGTGTTTCTTTTGTTTTGTTTGTGTTTTTGTTTGTGTTTGCGGGTGGTAGGACCTTGTGCAGGGTCCGTCCGGATCGCTACCACCGTCTTATCCATTAACCTACCGCCAAACAGCAGTGTTCGCATTGTTGTGTTCCGGTTTGGGGATAAGACAGCCGGTGAAATGACTAGCATAGAGGCATTCTATCTTAGTCCTCAGGGTTGGCAACGCATTTGCAGTCTTAGGATTGCTCTGCAGTCTTGTGAATGCGAATGTCTATGGGTCACAGTTTCCACTTACCATCAGGTGGCCTGTGTGCTCGTTTGTCATATTTATGCCATAAAAAAAAAAAAAAATTATGGAAAACTGAAAACCTACCTACTGAAAACTGCGGTTAAGGCAGGCCGGCGACACTCCGCGCTATCGCCTTCAAAATGTGCTGCCCCTTGCAAGGGGCGAATCAGGTGAGTGTCACGCGAGCGCTCGTCTCGACGCGCGCCGCCGTGCGCTACCAACGTTTTTGTTTGAATACGCACTTATACGAATATGGCTAATCGAAAAGGCAAAAAGTAATGCATCGCATAAGGATGCTTAAATAATTACTCCAATGTCAAATTATCTTTTTTTAACCTGCCTCAGGATGCCGAAAGATAAGATTATTATTAATATTATTAATAACTTCGATCTAGACTTATTTACTGACACAATCAGTACTACAGTTTTGAATCCTCGACTTAAAAAGAGCGGTATAATATTATTTATTTTATTAACGACCCGTCCTCAGTTTCGCAGTTTTCAACTTATTCGGACCAAAAACCAGTTATCTAGTTGCCTTAAACAGCATTCAGTCTAAATCAGTAGATCTCCCAGTAATAGTAACTGCCTGCTAAAGAATGGTCAGCATGTGCTGGTTATTAGGTAAACACAACACGCAAACAAATGGCAGCTTTTCTAAGTAACGGAGTAGGTAACGATAGTGCTTGAGTTTATAACAAACAAAAAGTTTTAAGGTCTATATCGATATTATAGTAAGTTTACAACAAATTTTGTAATGCAACTTTTACAAAATGAAAGTTCAAAAGTCCTTACAATAAATGGTTATTTTTTGTCGAAAACTTGCGTCAGCTGCTAGACTACTATTCCAGTACGGGTAGCACAAGTAGTTGTGAGCTCTATCGTTGCAGACTTGATTTGTTTATTTTATTTATTTATTTATTTATTTATTCAATTAGACACACCAATAGTTGTACAAAAAAATACAAATACAAAAGGTATGTATGAAGAAAATAGTTAAATAGTTAGTAACAATTACAGGTGTGCAACATTATTAGCACAGTCGGGATTCAATAAAACTAAAAATTAGGCATTTATCACATTACAGCAAAATCCCAAAAAATAAATAATTACATTAACATATATTTAGAAGTTTAATACTAGTAAACTACGTCTTATTACTTAGATGGAAAGGGAGATCGGAGCAAACAACAAACAAGTCGCGGACAACTTTTGCTAGCCCTCCAGGCATGAACTATTTTTTATTGTCATATAAGTAAGAACTACGTAATAAAACTACAGATTATCATAAATTCAATTTGTTTTCTTACATTACAACTGCCACGGAAAAGTAATAGAACAAGTAAGTGCCAGCCCTGGGAGGTGGGCGGAGTCAGTAAAGCTAATGACGGGCGAAATAATACAGACTCTCGCGGCGCAGATTTAAGGTGCATTTTGCGTCGTTAGGGGCGCCCCCACTATTGATCGCAAAAATGTAACCAAGGTCACTTCCTTGCGTGCACTTGTATTATTATCGTTCCCGCGTTCTGAATAGGTTTAAATTCGCATGTTTGCTGTCACAGAGAGTCGCTTCTGTACTTGTACTATTATTTATTCTGTGGTTAAGGAAACCTTGCTTCTCCGAGTTCCATTTTGTTAATTTAATTAGGTGAAACTGTTTTAGCTATTTAAGAGACCATAGGTACAACTAAATACTGAAAGGCTATTCGCCGTTGTCCACACCCCTTTGTCCACACTGTGGATAACTGGGACAAAAATCCTTACTAAACTGTGTTAATTTTTACTTAGTTTTAATTAATGTACTTTAATAGATACTAGACTAACACAGTTGAGTCAAAATAAAGAGTGTGAAATATCCACATAATTTCGAGGGTGAGGATAAAAGGGGTGTGGACAACTGGGAATAGCCCATACTTAAGAAGGTAACGACAACGTTTACGTTTCTCACCCCCTTAGTCCAATTTTCACGTTTTTGAACATATTGTAGACATTATGAAAAACTGGCTCTATAATAATGTAGTGATTACACAACGATCACTTAAACACAGGGTTTTTAAAACCCTAACTAAATAAATATCACCTAATAAAATAACCTACTTACTCTATGTTTACGAACAGTCTAAAACTCGTACTAAATGTCTGTGTCATAATATGTACTTAATCTTAATTTTAACAAGGAGAGCAACAATCTCTAATCCAAGTACTTACCTACTAACTTTTAAAAGCCATCCACACAGCAGCGCAGTTAACACTCCTAAGTGGCCAGTGTACCTACTTTCTAACACAAAAGAATAAGAGTAACAAGAATGTATCTTGGTAGTAACATGAATGCAGTCCCACGGAGTCTGTTAACATAAGTATTTGCACGATTTTTTTTAAAAACCACCGGTCAAGTACGAATCTTACGCGCGCACCGAGGGTTCCGTACCGCCACACAGTAGGTATTATTATATTCCGGTTAGAATTCGATTTCAAATCGAATCAGCGTCAACGTTTACCATATCTAATACATAAAAACACGTTGAAGCAAAACGTTTCTTATCCCGGGTCCCGTTGGGCTCCCTATGGGGACGGAAACCTAAAAATTGGCCACCAGGACCTGCGTCGCCAGACGTCCCGATTTTGGCGGGACAGGTTCTTCGGTGATAACTCGACGAGCTGAGGAAGCGCGGCCGGGTGGCACAGTTAGGTGTGGACTGGCTGCCCGCCCGGACAGAGTTATTGTAAGGTACAATTTGTAACACTCACTCAGACTATTGTTTGAAACACCACATTTTTCTTACGAATAAAACTTTTTTGACTTTGATTTTTGCATTTTTATTCAGAAGATGAAGAAGACTCAGCTAACTAACGATAGGGTAAATCTGATTTAAAACTTTTTTTTTTAAATATTAAGTATTGTCACGTAAACGTAATTTAAAACTCATATAACAAAAAGAAAATATAAGTACATATACATTTTTTTACTAAATCCCGCTTTTTTCACTCAAAAAGTTTTAAAATCCCAAAAAAGTCTGGCAACGCTAGGACGTTCAGGAGCGGATCCATGATATTGAATCGATTAGTTCCTTTATCTATACATATACTCATTAATAAGACCAACTTTGAAAGCCTTTGCCCTGCCTTAGATGTAATAGTACATTGTGTATTAAGGGTGGTAAAGAAAGAATTACAAACTAGAGTCTGTTAGAACTTTCTGAAGTCTTTAATGACTCGAGCTTTGTATTTCCTTTACCACCCGTGTAACATACAATGTTTTTCATCACAATTGCGAGGAAATTAAATAAAATCAGACAAAAGATCATATTTTTAACTTATTAGCGGCAGACTACATCATTGTCTATGACTTACCACAGATAATGTCAAACGTGTTCGTAGTCCGATTCTAGTGACATGATCAATAGTTTATTATGCGAGATTGTTAGGAAATGGTATTCAACTGACATTTCATCTCGAATGAAACTTCATATCGAATGGCACAAGAATTGGGTTCCTGACGTATTGTGATAGTTTGCGTCCACGTGTAATATTTAAAAAAAAAGCTATTACGCACTTTAGTTACGTAATGGTAAAAAAAGGCCCGCGGGTATTATTTTGGATTTACGGCCGATTTTTCTAGCATGTTAGGACACTATTTACGAGCAAGTGTGATGAAAATCCTATTATAACATAGGTATGTTAGTACTAAACTGATTTAAACCAAATAAAGTTCGTTCTGTAATCCAATAGAACACCTAGACCAAATTAAATTAAATTATTAGGCACTTGATTTTTTTTCAGTAACAATAAAAAGGCAGAAAATCCCGTCTGACCGTAACCAATTTACTCTTTTATTCAATTAGTTTCCTAGATAGAAAAAAACAGTCAAGTTCGAGTCGGTCTCTCGCACTGAGGGTTCGGTACAGCCCCACAGTAGCAAGCCCAACTATTTGTTGTTTTTCGGGGTGTTTACTATAATCAGACCAAATTTTCCGCTTGTATGTTTAACCGTATTTACGAAAAAGGAAAAATAAAAAATACCCACTGTGAATACCCACTGTGTGTATGACCCACTTTGTAATACACTTTCTTAAAAAAATAAGTGAATCCGTAGTACCTAATAACTAATAACACATAAGGCTTGTCCACGAAAAAAAGTTGCCATCAAAAACTAAGTCTCCACTGTCTCCCAGTAGGTCTAAGTAGTTCAAACCGCAATGAAACTGCCAACTGAGTATTCTTTTATACGTGTAAGAATCTAAAATACATAAATTTTTCCTTACAAGTTGTGAAAACCTACATAATGCCAGTTAAGGCTTAGACCTAAAATGATTGCATACAAATGTGTGTACTTCTGCCATGATTTAAAACAATTTATGACCTCCACACGGTAATTAAAATTCTGAAAAGACAATCGTGGAACATTATAGCGTCAATAATCTATTTGAGTAAAGAAAAAAAAAGAAGCTCTGTGACCCAAACGTGAAAAATACAAAATCTAAGACTAAAATCCATAGTTTTCGAAAGTTACCCCAAAAATGGATAGCATCTGATATAAATATCCATAACAGCACTCAAAACGAAAGGTGAAGAGTCCGTCTATAGTTAATTTATTTAAAAAATGTAATTTCATGTTGAAGTCCTTAGTTATATCACAGTGGCTACTTTTTTTCGTGGACAAGCCTTATTCTGATGAAAAAAAACTCAACACCAATACCTATTACGGTTCAAAAGATACAGCTTTTTAAATTTAGAACAGACGAACGAACACCGAAGCTGCGTCCCACTGCGCTCCCTTCAGGCACGGAACCCTAACAAACATAAATGGATGTGAACACACAATTGTAATAAATAGTAATAATAGAAGAAGCCTCGTGACTTGTCATGTTTTTTGCCGTCCATTTTAACGACATTACGTTATTACTTGTTGTGGCGTAGATATGTACGGAAAATTATATTTGACCTTACATATTTATAGGATAAACAAGATGATCGTTTATCTATATGGAACCTTCCTAAGGTAATTAGGCCTTACCTTGGGTGCGATACGATATAAACCATATTTATTACTATAATAATATGTATATTTATAATATTCCAACGGTTACCATACTACTGTGGTGGAAAAATTAAGTAGTACTTAAATAAAAAGGTTAAAAACCAGGCAAGAACATGTCGGACCATGCTCAATGTAGGGTTCCATAGACGTTACTATAGGTAATAGCCGGTATTATAAACACAAGAAACTTCTCCAAGAATCACAAAATTTAGAGCATTATCAACTACTAATTAGTGCCAAACACAAAAAGTTAATAAGTAGTTACTTCCGAGTAAATACCAGTTTTCACGACACCCATCCAGCCCAAATTAATACCGTCGGGTACACTCGGTTACATTCTTAAGTACAGTCAACATACAACACCCTGTCAAATTAAAGAGTTTAAAAAAAATTAGCGGTAGTTCGAACCGCATGAAACGTGTAAAGTGTAGGTACACACAACATCACACCTAACTAACCATTAAAGAGATGTATATACTCGTATGTGTATTATGTCAACAACATTCGCGTTCTAGTGCGACTCTCTTTCATGCAATATTTCAGATTTCTGAAGTGAATAGCTAGATGTGTTGCTGTGTGTACTATCAGCCCAATGGAACCCTGACCCACCATAGAACGGTGTCACAGTGACATTATAAAACAATTTGTTTGACACTTCTTATGACTTGAATCATAACGTCTCTGTGACAAAGTTCTATGGTGGGTCAAGGTTCCAATGGTCTGATAGTACCTATTCATGATGCGGAATGTACCTAGACATAATTAAAGGTAACCACTCAATACATTTTCCAATTTACAACATCGAAACGTGTACAAAAAAGCGGTTATTTATTCAAATCTGGTAAAAAGCAGTCTCTTACGCAAGTGAACGTACCTAGGTATACTCGTGCAGTGTACTAAGAAACTTGCCAAAAGTACTAATTTGCAATTATGCGCCCGCGCAGTAAACGATATTAAGGTTATCTAACCGTTGAGTAACTTTACAACCTCTAAAAATAAACAGATTCGTGTCGAGCTTTTCCTTTCTACCTTTTTCTATCCGGGCTGGCTGTTATGCGGGCCAGTTGATTAAAACTTTAATCACTAGCTTTAATTCAACTTTTATATATAGGAAAAAAAAAACTGGCCATGTGCGAGTTCAACTTGCACCTGAAGGGTTCTGTACCATTATATTGCATGGGTGCCTTTATTTTGTTATTTTTTGTGTTAGAGCATTTGTATAGTTAGCAGCAATAGAAATACAACATCTGTGAATAATTCAATTGTCTACATGTTGCGGTTCATGAGTTTCAGGCCGATGACAGACAGACAGATAGACAGCGGAGGCTTAGTAATTAGGGTTTCCTTGGCACCCTTTGGGTACGGAACCCTAAAAAGTAGTTTAGGCAAGTTTGTAATTATCCTTAAGACTAGCCGCACACTACTGACTTTTTATCAGCCGATCGTGCTGTTGTCCCTATCCATTTCTACTAAATTGGCAGAGACAAATCACAATCGGCAGATTATTTAGCTTGCAGTGTGCGGGGAGAGTAACCGAAAAACATTTGTGAAACCATTTTATAACTTAGTTAATTACCACCATCTTATCCTATAACCTATCCCCAAGCAGCAGTGTTCGCGTTGTTGTATTCCAGTGTGAGGACTTATCCCCCAGCCGGTTTTGGCTGAATAAACAGGCCTTTTACTAAAGGCATGAATAAAAATAAGTAGGTAGGTACCTACCTATCGACGTTTTTGTTCGTGACCACACGATTGAAATACCTAATTAGATGGAATATTCCCGAAGGTCAGATTAGCAATAAACCAATACAAAAAAGGCAAATCGCTCTAAGTACCTAATGTTCAATCTTGTTCAATACAATTTACCAATTTCATAAATAAACTAAATGTCAAGTTCCAATATTGTAATGCGTGGCATCAATTCAGCACAGACCCGCTTCGAGAGCAACAAACAGTGACAAAAAACACGAAGCGTTAAGTTTAGCGGTCAAACGTCGACTTATTTCCATCTTGTCTCAAGAACGAAGTGAACTGCGTAAACAATGTATTCAAAACACGACATTACGCAAGGCCGCATCGATAAACGTAGGTGTTCTACGTCGAATTATGAATGTTATGATAATGTCTGGAATCATGGTCACGTTACACTGTGGCCCTACTTTGAAAATAGAAATTCAAAGTTACGTTAACTCCATCCCTGACTCGTTATTCGAGACTAATTCGAGAGAAAGGGATAGAGCTAACGTAACTTCGAACATCGATTTTCAAAGACCTCAGTTCACTTACTCACACTGACACTATTTTCGCCGTAACGACTCAGCATTGAAAGTACCCGTTAAATTACATCAAGCAAATTAACACATACTTCGTGGTTGTTGGTACAGTAACGGCAACGGCACCCTACACTGAGCATGGTCCGGCATGCTCTTGTCCGGATTTTAATGACCTGTTATGCTGTTGTCTTATGTACCCTTAGACTTCTTAATGAATAAGAAACTAGGATATTTCAAGCTCACCGAAAGCAACGCTGCGGGAAAGTCAATGTCTAAAACTATTTAAATTTGCTTCGTCATAGTCGCTTAACTATCGAGATATCTTATTGCTACCCTTGAAATAGGTATCATTGAATAGTTCCGGTGACCATATGTGGTCTTCTTCATTTACTGGACTTAAGTAATCTGTAAAATAACACTGGGAAAAAAATCATCGAGCCTGAATGGTTTAGAGTGAATATACAAACCACGCTGCAGTGACATGACACACAGCAGTATAATCTGAATATATAGGGTCTACGTTTTTTAGAAACCACCAAAAGCTGGTAAAAATGCAAATATTCTTGGCCCACCTTATATAAGTATACAGGGTGATTGGTTATTTGATAGAGGTACCTACATTCCTGGAAGGCACAGTAGAACTCATTTGCAGCAAAAAGTAAGTATGGTGGCCATTTCAGTACTACATTTCACATAACATACCAAAATAATAATTATTTTTTTATTCCATCATCACCCAGGAAAGTTAAGTTTTCGTAATATTCCAGTCCAGGTATCAGATTGATAAGTTTATTATCTTCCTAGTAATTATATTCCTTCATAATCCATCATAGTCATAGTTTGATGGCCGCTACAGTAATTAATTTAATTAAACATCGAAAAGGGAAAATATGGTTTAAAAGTATAAGGTTTACTTTACGAATATATAGATTCCGGTTTACTTGTTTCGGCCCTTGTATTTGGTGTTCATATATAAAATATCAGTTATCATTATCACATTTTATATTATACACTCAATGACCGTTTGCAAAAATTCGTTTAATTTAGGCTTGAACTTGATTTTCTAAAATAAATATGAAGCTTTTCTAATTTAATAGCTGTAGCGTAAATAAATGGATATCGCAAATAATCAGGTACACGCAAGTAAGGTACTAAAACAATATAATAACTGTTTACTGATTTCTTTATTAGATATCGCCGGTACAGTACTATGGATCAATTTAAAATGCAATGTTATGTATCACTTCGAACGATGCCGAACCCTTATTTGTACACAGCGCCACACACAAATGACTCAATTTTAATTAATCAGCACTATTTCTACTTTTCGTCTGGTGTGCGAGATTCACTTCATTAAAAACGATGGGAAGCATTCATGGTTTTTCCTTAACAAACTATGCTGATATTAATTTAATCTTATCCTACGGGTTCTTAATCTATACGATCTTTAACGAGTTCCGTATACACAAGCAAACATAATACTGCTAACGTAACTTTATTGTTGTGACATAAGTTATCAGACTTTTACATATCTACATGTACGGTTGGGCCGTGCAGTCCCTAGTGGACGGCGCCTCATTCGAGGAGACGAGCGCCGGCCTGCCTCCGGAGCTCCCGACAGCCCGCGGGCGCGAACACATTACTTGCGCCCATTCTGATTAAGTTTTCGCTGCCGTCAAAATTAGATATAAAAAGTACAAAAAACGTTTAATTACAAATTAAGACAAGCGTTTCGATCTTAGAACACACCAAAGAAAAAATAGAAATTTATAATAATAAGTGTAATTTGTAATAGTTTTCGCGTTCGGAACACTTCAAAACCATGTTCTAGATTAGATAAATAGTTTTCTATGCATTGCCTGCATACGCTCCTACTGTTAATGTTGCACATATCACGATCCTATTGAATGGATAAATGAGAACTTCTCTAAGATATCGTTAATTATATAAGTGGGTCCTATCTAAACTACAAATTACATTGATAAATACCGTCATACATACTATATTCGACTAACACTAAGTAATCAACGTATCACATCCATCGACTCTTCTATAGCCACTGTACTGGAAAGACTTCATTTACACGCTAGTGGCTATTCGGAACTCCCGCACTGAACCTCATTTTGACACTGGTAATTAATTTGAATAATTGATAAAACTGCAAGCGGTTGTCCTATTTAAATAATAATGTTGTAAGTACTAAAGTTACAGGACAATCGCACAGTTTTCACAAAAAATAACTCAAGCCAAACATCTCGGCTCGAGTTTACGAAAATTATAAATAATTGATAAAAATACACTATTTCAGTACATGAATTTTCGCTCTCAGCACAAAAGTAATATCAAAAACGAATTACAAAAATCATGTCATGTACTTTTTTGTAAAATTTGCATACAAATCATTTCCCAAAGTCAGGCACGGGTTACAATCATAGCCGCTCACACGTTCACACAAAAGATTCTCGAAAATAACATCTAAAACTAAATTTCACTCGTGAATATTGTACGGTTCGTTCTACCACTGCGGGTTGGGCGGCAGGTAGTCGGGCGGCGCGGGCGCGTAGGGCGGCGCCGGCGCCGCGCCCGGCGCGCCGTAGCCACCGTAGTACGCCGCGCCGCCGTAGCCGCCGTA
Organism: Acleris laterana; assembly: GCA_963966035.1. NCBI lineage: Eukaryota > Metazoa > Arthropoda > Insecta > Lepidoptera > Tortricidae > Acleris > Acleris laterana. The sequence goes on along the minus strand of OZ014441.1, from coordinate 13,316,742 downwards.
GTACGGCGGGTACGCGCCGTAGCCCATGCCGTAGCCTGGAACAAACCGAACACATGCCTTACTTCGCCACGCCAGGGCTTACTTCGAAACGTTGGATGTATCATCCCTTTCATGTCATTCGTACCTGATTTGGGAGAAAGAGATAACAATACCGTCATTTTAAATATAAAACATTCGTGACAGTCAGACATAATAAAGAGATTTATTATTTCTTGATAAAAACGTTTAGGTACATGACATTACAGTAGATAACAACGGGTTACTCGCGTTAATAATGTTTGCTTATGATTAAGGGCTCCGGACGAGCCCGAAACATCTCTAGCGATTTTCGACATTTAGTGACGTGAGCAACCCGTTGTATCTCTTATATTGTCAGTGTTTTGTATTTCGTTTTTATTCTAGTACAATAAAGAGAATACATACATACATAAAGTCACAATAACGTACTTTTTTAACATTTGAAAGTTAGTTGACAGTTAGGAACCACTTTTATGTCACACAACCCATCTTATATAGAATTCACTATAATAGAGCTACAATAGTCACTTTAACATCACAACAGTATTGGCTAAAGTGAAAAAGCAGCAACGCCCTTGGAAAGCAAGTAATCATGGCTGCCTAAAGTTCAAAACTTCACCAAAACTTTTTCTTCAGTCGTTTTATTGACATAATATGTTTGCAAACAAAATAGAAAGGATGGAGACTACTAACCTGGGTATTGTGCGTATGGAGCGTCCGGCGGCGGCCCCGCGCCGGGGTAGGGCTGCCCCGGCGGCTTGCCGACGTCCCCGGGCATGGTGGGCGCGCCGCCCATCATAGGGCTCATGTTCACCGGCATAGACTGAGCTTTGCTAGGTCCCTGGCCCATAGGGTGCGGCATGGGGGCATCCATCGACATCCCCGGCATATGGCCCATAGGGCTCGGCCCGCCCGGAGCCGCCGGGCTCGCATTATGCATCGGGTCGCCCCGCGGCTTGGGCGCGCTGCTGCCGGGCGACCCGAGAAGACTAGACACACTGTGAGACATGCCCGTGTTGAACGGCTGTCTCTCGCTCTGAGATTCTACATTGCCCTCCTTGTTAGGAGATTTTTTCTTCTTTGACTTAGATCCCGACTTTTCGTCGCTCCCCGGAGAATATGACTGAGTTATATCGTCCAAGTTTCTACGGAAATCCGGCATCCCATCTTTATTGAGCACGCTGGCGGTCCTTTCCAGTATACTGAGACTCGATTCGGTCGACGGCCGGCCGCCTGGTCTTTGATGCCTGTAGTTCTTCAGCAAGTTCAATTTTTTGCCGGTATTTTCCATACTCGACGCGGCGTCCATTGCGTTATTTCGCGGTGGCCTGGAGCCGTCGTTGGAATTTTCGGAAGATTTGGTTTCAAAAGACTCTTCGGAAGGCAACTTTTCTTCGGTTGTTAAAAGAATAGGCTCCGATTCTTGTTTATCTTCGTTATTGGCACTTTGCTTTTGTTTCTCCGAACTCGTTGAAGATTTAGAATCTTCCGAGTGGTCGGCAGTATCAGTTTTCGACTTGTCTGTATTACTATCAGGGGGCTTGCTCTTGCCTTGCTTCTTACTTTCGTCGTCATCGTCACTGTCTAGAACTTGAGTATCATCTTCAGATTCGGGGCCAGTCTTAGTTGGCGGATTGGAATCACTATTTTCGTTTTCAGATCTCTTCGGTTCCTTTTTAATTTTTGTAATACTAAGTGACCCTGGCAAGTTTGGTCGTAGGACCCTTCCCGCGTGTGGCATTAACCTATGGCGCATGGCACCGTACGATCGCATCTCTCCTAACCGACTTCTTATATCAGAAATCTTCTGTCCGGAAAGAAGAGGCCTAGTTATTTTATTGTGACCAATTATAGAGGGTCTTGTCATTATCCTCTGAAAGCCTGGTCTGGGGCCACTTTTTGATGTTATGGTGATTGCAGAGTTGTTTTTTAAGGAGCCTGGTATGCTTCCTGGTCGGCTGCCAAGAACTGTAACAAATCATCAATTAAGTACAGAATTCTAGTGTTAGATTAGTAACAAACCACTTCGCTGAATATTTACTTACTCTTCTTCCCTATGGGGCTGTCTTTGTTGTCGGCGCCCTTTTGCCCGAGTCCCTTGAAAGACGTTTTGATAGCAATGATCTTTCCAGACTCCAGCTGCATGTAGATTCCTTTCGGCGACTTGAGGACCATAACGCGCTGACCCGCCTTCAGAACTATGTTGGTCTTCTCAGCGGAGTTCGTCGGTATAACCACATCTGTGAAGGAATGTTTTAGTTATCAACAGGAATGAAGCAAGCAATGCTATCAAAATACCAAGTCCCTTAGACCGTTAGGCCATATAGTAAGTAGTTAAGTCGCGTGACAGTTTTTTACAGTTTATGACAGTTAGCCTAGTTGGTAGTGACCCTCCCTACAGAGTTAGAGGTCCCGAGTTCAAATCCCAGTAAGGCAAGATGTTTGTGTAAATGAGCCCGAGTATTTGTTTCTAAGTATTGGATGTTTTCTATGTATTTAAGGATGTATTTCTCTATATAAGCAAGTTTATTGTTGTCTAGTACCCATAGTACAGTCGCCATCAGATATATGGTAGCGGTGAAGGTACTCAAATATTTCGGAGCAGCATTAAATTTCAATATATTAATTACGCTAGATAAGGTCTTTAATATCGGCCCATATAATTCGTCATAAATTTAGGAGCAGCGACTTTTCAATTAATTCGTAACATACAATTAGGTAAAGATATCGGAACTTACAAAAGTCAAAAATATGGAAGCAGCCAGGATGATCATAAAGATCGGAACATTTATGGAAAATATACCTTAAGTCTGTGTACCTTAAGACTATAATAACAATTTTATTCAAAAGTCAACTTCCGATGAAATAGTACGAAGTTAACAACTGCTAGAAGGTGTCAAGACAACGTCAAGAATGTAGAAAACCAACAAAACAAATGTCGAACAAAGTTTGAAGTGGGAACACACTCGTCAAAAGAGTTCGCACGTGAAAGATAATTTACCAAGTAGGTTCTAGCAATCATCAATTAAAACGTGATACACGTAACATACCTACTTGAAAGTGACTTCGTTTCTCTGGGTAGAATAAAATAGCTAGGGTTTAGGGCCCGAAAAAAACTGTCAAATATAATTAAATGACGCTATTATTGTTCATAGAAACGCATTCCATGTTGTACTTCTTTGAATCAAATTTGAACCAAAGATCTTGCACTTTAATAAAGACTGTACACGATAAAATCCGGCCATGCATGATCTGGTGTATTTTTTTAATGAATGCTAATTTTCATAGTCAGCAAAACTTTGAATGTTGTCTACAATATTCAGCAGAATAAAACAAAGTTTATGTGGTATTAGTACGGTGGTAAGTGAAGATATCGGTCAGTAACGGTCAGTGGCTAGTGTAGTTACCGAGCGGCAGCGTCATCTCCTGCGCGGTCATGCCCTGGCGGCGCCACACGTCGGCCGGGATCCAGCGCGCGCCGTGCTGCATGGGCCGCACGGAGGCCACGGGCCGCTGCACCACGCTGCCGTCCGCCGTGCGGACTGTCCTGTACGCTGTGGTCGGCTTTGGCGCTGACGCTGCCTTCTTCTCTAGCTCGTACCTGGTTCAAAAATAATGTTGACCATTGAGTCGAAAACTCATGTTGAACTTTATCATTACCAAAAGAAAAAAGTCAAAATAATTTATGAACATGAGACCTCAGCTAAGGAGCTAAGTTTCGAAAATTTTGTTTTTTTATCTAACGCTGAATTACCCGGTACTCTCAGAACCCGTCCTTTAAATAAAAAAAATATAGCAACTACGTACTTAAACGTAGTTTTTCACCACCATAAGTCAACAGCATAAATAAGTGATCATTTCTGTACCTTGTCGCTTTCAATCGTTTTACAATTTTGTATAACATTTCAAACACGATGTTAAAGTAACAAGGTACAGTCGAAGACATAAATTGATGAACAGATCCAAATTTTCAAAACACCTGCACAATGTAAAGTTCCATATGTCGCTGAACAAATTGTTGATCAAATCTATGTGAACATTGCAGAATGTCAAATGTTAGTAAACAATATTTTATCAAAAGTTGCTGGACTTTATAAATCTACATAATTAGATTATCATTGATGGCAACGAAAGTCCATTAACACATACTTACAAAACACCTGCACACTATAAAGTTTCATATGTTGCTGAACAGACAGTGCCGATTTGAGTCATAGATAATAAGATTAATAAGAGTGCGAATGGTTTCGGTCTTTCGTTTTGGGAATGAAGTCAATTGTAGTGCCATTGTTTTTTAACTTATTCGCATAATACTCGTGTTGCCAAAAAAATTGATTGAATAGAGTTTTAATTTTAATTAGGTCGGAATAGCTATGTAAAATATAAAATGCCCGGTAGGCTGACACTGACTCTTTTTCAACTTGGCTGATGGTCTCCCGTCTGTTTTGATTATCATTGTTATCGTTATCACATCACTTGATCTATCACAATGACTTTTTAATTAAACTCTAGTTAGTAGGAATAGTAGGTACGTGACTAAAGTGTTGATTTTCTACTTGTACGAGTATATTAATATACGGAGTTAATTCTACGTCTATTGCAGGCGTAATCTATACTCCTTGCCTTTTTTCCTCTGCCACAAATGGCCTTTATTTTCTTAAATAATTGATTCGTAATTTAAATTTCACATGTCATAAAATTTGTCAGCTGGTTATATGAAAGATCTAATATTGCAGTTGCAAAATTACATTGCGAAGATAATCACATCTTTAGACATAATAATATCCTATAATTTGTGATCACGATGTCATACAATATCCACATTCAAGAGCATGATCGCCACAGGATTATTTTACTCAAAGAGCAAGGCCTCACCATATCTGATATCGCATTACAAATGGGAATTTCACGAACCACCGTATACCTGTGGATCAGACGTTGGGCGGATGTGGGTAATGTTCGTGAAATAAAAAAATCTGGAAGACCTAGAAAAACTACGCGTCGCCAAGATTCGAACATCATAGATACTTATAGGCGGAATGGATTTATGCGGACTAGAGAAGTAGCACTGGCGAATAACATTTCAATGATAACGCTTAGAAGACGTCTACACGAAGCAGGGATTCACTTCAGAGTACCAGCAAGAAAGATTAAATTGACAGCCAGACATAAATTACTGAGATTACAATTCGCAGAGAGATACTTAAATTACGATTTCTCAAAAGTAATCTTTTCAGACGAGAAAACATTCAAGTCATCCGAAAATGGGCGGATCACGTTATGGAGGCTCAATAAAACACGGTACCATGAAAATAACATAATTGAGAATAGATCAAGTGGTAGGATTTCTGTGGGGGTCTGGGCCTGGATGTGCAGTAGCGGCCCTGGAGAGTTGGTTGACATAGGATCACGGCTGAATAGTGTTGGGTACAAAGAAATACTTAATGACGTATTACTACCGACAGCAAAAATCGTGATGCCAGAAGAGATACTCGATTTTATACACGACAATTGTCCCATCCACAAGGCACGTCTTTGTAGAGCATGGTTTGCAGAAAAAGTGGAACAAATACACGAAATTGATTTCCCGCCGAAAAGCCCCGACCTAAACGTTATAGAAAATCTATGGGGGCTTATGGTCCAAGCTTGGGACCCCGATACTCCTCGCACTAAACAGAACATATTTAATCATGTGATGGAATGCTGGGAGGAGTTCAGAGGAAAACAATTTTGCGAGAATATGGTAAATTCAATGCACGAGCGTTTGCAAGCAGTTATAGACGCGAGCGGTGGGCACACGCGTTTTTAATTTAAGTTTATAAAATGGTTGCGTAAGAATATTTATTTTGTTGATATAGTTATAAGCAATATTTAAGTTGATTTATTTTTTAAGTCATTGTTAAAAATAAACTTAGTTCATTTTCAGCACTTTTTTTTAAATTATTCCTAATTCGAGTTCAAAAAATAACTTTAACAAAACCCACAAATAGGCTTACTCTGAAAGTAAGCTAATGTAAGCCCTTTCTTTCCCTGGATACTACTGGGGGATTATTATGATTTTTATGATAAAGCAATGCAGTTCAGTTAACGCTGAGAGAAAAGGACAGCTATATAACACTGCTATAGCTCTCTCCTTTACGCTCGCCGTAAATTAACTGCATTGCAATGTCATAATAATAACCCCCTGATTATTAAAACAAGGGGTTTCAGATAGAGAGTACAGAAATATGAGGTCAAGGTGGGCTAAAATAAAACTACAATAGACAACTTCACAAAAATGACCCATCACTGGCTCTATCACTTCTGGTAGCGCCACGCAGTGAAAGAAAGGGCTGGAACTGCTACTGAGCTAAACGCTTTATATTGGACACAGACATTCATACACACATTGCGGTAATGAAAAGCATTTTTAAAATAGGTAACAATTATTCCTTACAGACCCACCGTACCACTAAACCGTACCACTGGTGTTACTATAACCAATTATTTCTATTAAAATCGAATTTAACAGAGTCGACGGAGCTCTGCTGTCGCAGAGCTCCTGTTTCTGGGTAGTTTGGCCCTCCGGGCCTGCTGAAGAACTAACAAAACCTAAACCTGCCTCATATTTATGATACTAATTTTGGTCAGTGGTACGGTTTAGTGGTACGGAGGGTCTGCACCCCAATTATTAAGTATAAATATCAAAGTGTTGAAATAACGTCCAGCTAATTTTGGACTTCTTCGTGGAATTTTAGCGTACAGTGACTTTTGGATTATTGCATCGAGTTTAAGTGTCCAGCGACTTTTGGCGACTAGCGTTTAGGGACTTTTGAACTTTCATAACGAACAAGGAGTTTTGAACATACGAGGGTGGATTGAAAAGTTCTGAGCCTGGTAAAAAAAACTAACTGGCTCACTTTTTATAACAATTTTATTTTTCGACATAGTCTCCATGAAGGTCAATGCACTTAGTCCACCTCGCCTCCAACTTCATTATCCCATCAAAAAAAAAAGAATCTCTGAGGTCGTTAAAATATGAGTCTACTGCTTCTTGTACCTCCATATTAGTCGAAAATCTTTGTCCTCCCAAGTGTTTTTTGAGGTTTGGGAAGAGATGATAATCGGAAGGAGCTAGATCCGGCGAGTAAGGGGGATGCGGCAGCACTTCAAATCCACAATCATGTATTTGTGCCATTGATTTCGCCGAAGTGTGAACGCGAGCGTTGTCTTGGTGAAACAATACTTTTTTCGACAGCATTCCAGGTCTCTTTATTTTAATTTCCTCTCGCAGACGACGTAAAAGAGCACAATAGTACTCTGAATTTATTGTTTTGCCCTTTTCGAGATAGTCTATCATGATAACCCCCCTGCAATCCCAGAAAACCGAGGCCATTACCTTATTAGCTGACAAAATGACCTTGGCTTTTTTGGGTGGTGGTGAACCTGGTATTTTCCATTGCCTGGATTGTTCTTTCGATTCTGGTGTACTGTGGTGGACCCATGTCTCGTCCATAGTTATAAAACGATTGAGAAAATCTTCGGGGTCACGTTGAAACATGTCCAAACAATCTTGGGAAATTGTAACACGTACTCGTTTGTTCTCGACTGAAAGCAGTCTAGGCACCCACCTGGCTGACACCTTAGAAAATCCAAGAACATCGGTGATGATGTTCTGTGCCCGCTCATAAGAAATACCCATTGCTTCCGCTATCTCCACAATCTTCAATCGCCTATCCTTCATTATCGCATCTAATATTTTATTGACATTTTCATCCGTAGTAGCCGTCAACGGCCGCCCACTCCTAGGCTCGTCTTGAACAGTCTCCCGGCCACGTTCGAAATCAGCTACCCATCTTTTTATGGTAGCATACGATGGAGCAGATTGCCCTAATGTTTTGTTCATATCTTCAAATATTTGTTTTGGTGTTAACCCCTTCTTTTGCAAATATTTTATGACAGAACGGTGCTCAATTTTATCCATTACTTGAAAAATCAGTGACCTTATGTAGCAGTTCCAGCATAAAATGCAAAATTGTGACAAGAAAAAAACAAAAGATAGTGCATAATGGCGACTAAATATGGCACTTTTACCTGCCAGTATTTATTTGTTTTTTTTTTATTATATACAACCTTAGGCTCAGAACTTTTCAATGCACCCTCGTACCTTTGTATATTAACATATGGAGAGTTCTCGTGTACAGTTAAATTCGTAGCTTTGTTTTGTTTAGCGACTTATGTCTTTGACTGTACATAAATGATCACTTATTTATGCTGTTGACTGTAATTGTTTTACCATACATCGCATGGTCCCACCACAACATTCAAGCTACAAAAATGAAGCGCTGAGATTTACGATAATCTTTACGTCACAAAAATCTACATATATGTCGTTCTTGCACCTGATACAATATCATGTCTTTTAAGTACTGTAAAAATAACAGATATCTTCAAAAACTTACCCTCTTTGAGCCAATCTCTTTTCTGCGCTAGACAGTTTCTTTTCCTTCCTGTCGACCAACAGAGACTCGTGTTGGAACGGTTCCTTACTCAGGAGCTTGCTGTACTGCGATATGATGCCCTGCATCAGCACATCTAAATACTTGTCTTTGTGCTCGGACAAGTCTTTCGGGTCAGATTCCTGCAAAGAAAAAGGTTGCCACCATATAATACCTAATAATAATTTTAAAAAAAAACCTACCTACCTACCTTTTAATTTTACCTTTTACTTGCGCTAGTGTTTTTGTGTAAGTGCGTATACCTTTGAAGTTTGTACTAAACTTTAAATTTGCTACTCTGTCACTACATGACATGTGAAATCCTGTAATTGGTTTTGTGCTTCCTATTCTTGTTTCATATGTTATATTTGTAACTGTTGGATTTCCCACCAATAAATAAATAAATAAATAAATATCTCATGCCAGCGCCAGATTTGGTTCAAACATTTCGACAGAAGTGTGGCACGGATATTTGTGGATTTGTTCAAACATTGAGCAAACATTGGCAGTTTGCCATCCAGTGTCGGTTTTCGAGCGCACACTTGCGCAGTACATTAAATACATGTTTAGCTTACATGTTTGCAAAGCATGTCGGACAGTTAGAGGCAACATTTATTCAAATGTTTGTCCAAATATCTTCAAACATGCGTTTGCGAATCTTTAACTATATCCGGCGCCGGTATAAGAGAAAACACAGTGTAACTGTGTTTGTTAACGATACCACCTTGGCCTCTGACAGGACTGTTTCATAAAAATGAAATCGGTAGTTTTTCAAAGGCAGAGTTAACGATCACAATTGCATATCAGATCAAAATAAAAAGGTGTATGCAATGCATTGTTGTCGTAACACCGAATATATTTCACTCGAGAGATTTTCTTTAATGTAATTGACAATTCGTCACGGTAATGGGGTAACTAATTCAACAAAGAATATTATAATTGACGCAATAGTTTCTGATATTGATATTAATTAGAAATTTCACGGTCTCATTGCGAATATTGGTCATAAGTCACCAGCTCGCCAGGGGGCTACCTTCTTCATTATACTTGTTCATTTAGAAACTTGAAAATTGTATTGCATTCTATGCAGTTTTTTTGTTACTGTACTGCTCAACGGTTACTTGTGAAATCAGGGTATTGAAATATTTCTCCACTTTGTTTTCCCTGACAACATCAGACACTAAAATCAAGATTTACGTCGTCTGCAGTCGGTTCGTAACATGTAGTTTTTAAAACTTCTAGAGTATTAAAGTTTAATGAAAAAGTAAATGAGTAGTTTAAATTAAGTGTACAGGAGAGATAATATTCATGAAAAATACAACAGTGGACCAGGTTATCCTTAGGTATTGTTTGAAAACAGTAGTTCCGTCTCCAGAGTTACCAATATTTTTCGAAATATATTATCCTGATTTTAATAACTTATTTGCAATAGACCTAACGAATAATCTAATTATAACTGGCTTCGATTAAATATTGTCGTAAAAAAAGGCATTTTTAAATAAACAAAAAATACTTGGACCAAGTTAAAGTTACCTTCTCATCATTGTCCAAGCAGAGGTTGGTGATCTCCTTCATGGACAGCACGGCGTCGGGGTTGCACTCGTCGACCACGCGGTCGGCCATGCCCTGCTTGTTGATCTGCCGGTCGTATATCTTCTTCTCCAGGCACCAGTCCATCACGAAACGGTACACGAAGCAGGGTTTCTTCTGGCCGTATCTAACAGGAGGAAATAAGTTTGTCAAAAAACTGTTTGATCTATCAAAGGACATTCCATATCAAAAAATAGAGAGTTCTTAAAGCTGAGTAAAATGTAAATTCATAAGGGAAACGAAAAAACTTTAGAAAAGAAAAACACGATACTGCAAATACAGTGGTAGTTGTTGCAAAACGGTTCCAACTCAGCATTTGCTGGCTGAAGCCGCCGGTTTTCCGTCGCTAGAGGATGGTCGAAAGGGAAACTATACAATGTACTCGTAGGTACCTGTAGACTCGACAGACGGCTTGCGTATCGTGGCAAGGGTTCCAAGAGGCGTCGAACACGATGACGCGGTTAGCGCCCACCAGGTTGATGCCGAGCGAGCCGGCGCGCGTCGACACCAGGAACAGATAGATGTGCGGGTTGGCGTTGAACTCGTTGATTAACTTTTCGCGCTCCAAAGCGTGCGTCGAACCGTCCAGTCCTTGAAAGAAACAATTCTTAAAGTATAGACAAATTCGAAACGTTAATATGCTCCGATCCTGACGGCTGCATAAATTTCCTTAGAGATTGCTGATAATCAAGAACCTTGGGTATGAAAAAAGGTTTGTCAAAAATGTATTTACTTATTATAAAATATTTCATACTCACGGTAATAATTAGTATTCCTCTCCCATAAACAATTTGTCCCCGGGATATAGTTCCTTTCTAAGAAGTCTTCGATTAGATTCAATGTGAACAAACTTTGGCTGAAAAGCAGTATCCTATCACCCATCTTTATACTTTCGTTCAACAAATAAAAGAAGAGTTCCATCTTTGAGGAATTCTCTATTATGCCTGGTATGTAATCTTTTAAAAGTTCAGTTGCCCAGTCATAAGTCACCTCTTCAGCTTTCTTCATTATCTCCAATTCTTCTTGTCTATTGGGTTTCTCCTCTTTCTCGCTTTCTTCGGAATCAGAGTTTTCCTTCTCTTTAGATTTCCTTTCCTTCCTATCTTTTAGTCTAGGCCGGCCTCGTGGTCTTTTCTCTACTTTTTTTACTTCTTTTCCTTTACCTTTCTGTTTCGTTTTCTTACCACTACTACTCTCTTCTTCAGATTCGGATCCGTCGCTTCTGATAACATTCGATTTAGTCGACTTCTCCTTCCTATCTTTATCCTGTACTTTCTTTGTGTTATCTTTTGCTAAGCTTGAAATTTCTGGCTTCGGTTTTTTGCCGTCGTCTTTAACAATCATCTTGGTATCCAGATCTGCTATTTTTACTTCACCATCCGATTCTGATTTCAGTTCCGTTTTTTCTTCAGCCTTGAGCTTATCCACTTCCGTCTTAATTGACTCCATGGGCCAAGAAATAAGCGGGCTGCCAGAACTGTTACTACCCAGAGGCGGCTTTGTTTCGAGCGGTGGATAGTTAGGGTATGGGTAACTTCCGTTTATGTTGTTTTCTTGTGGGAAACCAGGCATGCTTGTCTGGTTATAAGGTTGGTTGTAGGCTGGGTTGCCGTACGCCGGCGGTGCATTGACGGGTCCTAATGGTTCAGACTTTACTTCGCTTGGCTGGAAACCATGAGCGATTCCTGGTTCGGTTTTAATTTGTCCTAGCGGCGGATGCGATGGCATGTTATTAGGATACCCCGGATAGTTCGGTGGTTGATTTACGAAATGGTTTTGTTGGAAGCCAGGACCAACGTTCGGTTTTACTTCATTGGGTTGAAAACCCTGAGCATCAGTTAGGCCTGCTTTAACAGCGGCTTGTGGTTCTTCTTTTATCGCTGAATTTGGGGGTATATTGTTCTGATATCCCGGGAAATTTGATCGATTATCGTATTGATTGTAGGACGAAGGTGGATTGTTTCCGTACGGAGCTTCGTTGCCCGCATACGACGGTGGATAGGACTGGCTAGGGTACGCGCCGGGCGGAGCCTGGTTATTCGGGTAGGAAGGCCCCGGGGGCGCGTTCGAGTTGTAATCTGGGAACCCTGGCGTGTTCTGATAGGACCCTTGGTACGGCGGCCTGGGCTGGCTGCCGTAGCTCGGCCCAGCTACCTGTTCAGAGTTGTTGGTGTACGGTTGCAGCGCATTACCAGGATACGGCTGCTGCTCGCCAGGAGGCTGGTTAAAGTTAGGCGGGTACTGTTGAGAATTATTAAACTCTGGTGGGGCATTCCCTCGGTAATCCTGCGGCGGGTTATTGGGATACTGAGAATTATTGTAATAGCCTGGGTTACCGTAATAGTTGCCGTTGCCCCAATAATTCTGATTGTACCCTTGGTTGCACTCAGGATTATTCTGAGGATACTGGTTAGGATAGTTTCCATCGTAAGGGGGTTGCTGCGGGTAGTAATTGGCGGGGTAGTTTTGGTTGTACCCTTGATTAGGAGGGTAATACCCAGGCGCTTGGTTCTGGTAGTTGTAAGGCGGATATGGTCCCCCGGCTTGATCAGGTCTATAATTTTGAGCTGGACCGTAAGGCCCGTTGGGAGGGAAGGGTGCATTCCCATAGGGCATGTCAGGCCGCGGCACCATTGGGCCGGTCGTTGTATTCGGTGGAATGGTCGCAGCTGGCTTTTTAGCGGCACCCTAAAAACAGAAACAAAAAGATATTTACACATAAGTTTATTATAGGCAATGTACAATATCCAGATAAGTTGTTATAACTTTAAGTGTCAGATATTTTTATCTGATGATTGGACACGGCTTTTACATTTTACATTACACAAGCATTATTTAATCTAAATATAGTTGTAATTACCCTTGGCTTGTTGGTTCTCCGCGGCGGATTCTTGCTGTTTCGTGCCCGCCCAGCCTTCGTCACTCCTCCCAACTCTTCAAAGTCCAAATCTTCCTCAATAGCGGCATTCACTTCACTCCGTTTTCTCAGAAAGTTGTACAAAACATCTGGATGATTCCAAATCTGTAATAAAATTTATGATTGTGAAAGTGTAAGCTTAGTCAAGTATTTCTTAAGTCGTGCTAGTAATTTAGTACGTAAGTAAGTACCTTGCAACAAATAGCGAATGCCTTCAACGGATTCGGTACAGAAGTGGAGCGGACCACTTCATTCATGAACCTGTCATACAATTTTCGCTGCAGCGGAGTGAACCGAACTAGAAGTACATATTCCTCTTTCTGTGGCAAAGTTGATTGTAGCACAGCGTGGGATCGCCTGAGAACAAATAATGATATACTATGTACAGATGTAGCGCATAATCACACGTATAGTTCCCGTCGCATAAGGCAGTGTGTGGCTGGTGTGTGTGTGTGTGGTGGTGTGTATGCGCAATCGCCCATTTGTCGACGATATTGGTGGCATGACCCCTTCATAGGCGGGACGGGGGAAAATTCCGCCGTTATGCTTATGCGCGCACGCTATTGGCTGGCGACCGTACCCATGCGCTAACACATCCCCTCCATTGTCACTCAGCGGCGTTTTTATGTGGTGTCGGTTTATCGTATTTGATTGCTCAATTAAAAAGACAAATTAATATGAACAGTACCGCCCAAAAGCAATGTCTTATATACATTTACATTTGTAGTTATTTTTAAGAAGACAAATGAAATCCTTCTGTTTACAATCGCCACTTAAAGTCTCCACTTAAAACTCTGTGCAACTCTCTAGAGTCAGCTCACACATTTTAAATAGATAAGATAACTTATGTCAACGGGCCGTGAAATCCATCAGTTGTCATAAATAAATAAATAATACATTCATAGTATAAATCGTTACACTTAACCAAATGCTAGCTTAGATGCCGCATAAAATGGGGTGAATAGAGATACGCGGGGTGAATAGAAGTTAAGCTTAAAATAAAGCATATTGTACTAATTATAACACTGAGATTTTAACGTAATTTTCCAATAGACTTGTCAATTTAACACTTGTTCTTATTGGTAACCAGTTAAAACTTTTTGTAAATATTCGGCTCATAATCGGCATTCTGGGCAAATCCTCCTGAGTCCATAAAAAAAAATGTTTAATACCATTGTAGCGCCACTAGCGCGATTCATGTCAAAATTTCCATATGATGTTTTTTAGATTGAATTTCTATTCACTCTGCGAATCTATATTCACCCTATCTACATCATACTCTTGTGTTCCTCACCTCTGCACAAACCCCACGAGCAGCGAATGCAGCACATGCGCGCGGTACCGCATGAGCCGTATGTCCTGGGGCGTGGAGTCGATGCACTGCCCGTTCTGGATGGGCCGCTCGAACATGTTGCAGAACTCCGTCTTGCTGCCCAGGTAGTTGGGCCGGACGAAGTCCACCATGCACCAGTACTCTAGTAGATTGTTCTGGAGGGGATACCCTGTGGGAAAACACCTATTGTATACAGTGTCCCACATCCGTCTCTAGTACTCGACCTTATTCCAGTGCCGGGACGTATACATCAACAAGGGATTTAATCATGTTATTTAAAATTGGATTTTACTAGCTTAAGATAGCGTTCTCATTTGTAGGTAAAAATAACTAAAAAAATCAGTCTTCCATAGATAAAATTCAGTCGTTCAAAACGTCAAATCACTGTAGAGCTGATGATGTCATATGTATGGTTGAGTCAATTTGAACAATGCGATAATGTTGAGATGCCTTTGATATTTGTTTTTATGTACAGTCACGAGATTTAATTTCGTACCCACCTTAGGTCCAAAGTCAATCTGACATTCTACAACAATAAGGTTGTGAGTTTCCTCAAAGTTACAAATGACTTGACATCTCTAATGACATTGACGACTTCAAGCATATATTTCATGAAATGGGTCCCAAATTAACGATCGTGACCGTAATTAATTGCTTCTAAGATTACTGTTTATTAAACCCAACGTTAATTAATGTTATGTGATGGTTGGTTATTGAGCCCAACCATTTTACACTACTCTTACTTGTAATACACTTACAATACAACTGACGTCAACAACCTAGGCAGGGTACTCACTAGCGAGCTGTTACTGTAACCGTAGCAGTAACATGAACGAGCTTCTAGTGGAGAAAAGGCTCGATGGCCACGTACACCACATCACCATAATACGTGCAACTGTTACAGTTACGGCTCGCTAGTAAGTACTCGGCTTTAAATATGTAGATACGAGTTCATACCCACACCTTAAATTGTTGTTCATATACGAAACGTCCAAATGAATAACTTAGGATAACCGTACACACAGGCAAAATAGAAGCAAGACGTAAGGGAAACCAGCCTGGTATAAATAGGATAACGTACAAACAACTTACCAGTAAGTACAACTCTGCGCTTAGTCCTCATTTGCTTCAGAGCGTAAGATATGTTAGAGTGGGAGTTCTTGATCCGATGGCCCTCGTCGCAAATGACCAGGTCCGGGCCGGGCTTGACGAGTGCTTCGTACATCTCTGTAAGACATACAAACAACATCAAATACAAAGTCGATGCGTTCACGAACACTTAATACCAGTTACAGAATTTGTGATGAGAAATACAGTTTACGTAACTTGTAATACAATCGTTAATTTGATTTCAAACAAGCTGAACCAGACAGACTGTTCTGTCCAAACTTTATACCGACGAACAGCATTTAAAGTTATTTAGATAATAATCCAGTAATTGAACGTGCTTGTTAACTGAACAAGGCTGACCAAAACCAAGGTTTGAAAACCTGGCTAACTCTGCAGCATCAGTACTGAGGAGGTTCCATTGTAGTCTATGAATGACACTCCTTGCGTGAGTACCAATTCAAAGATACCCCAAACTTTAAAATCCGTCAAGGCCGTAAGTAGGGAATGCAAATCGGTTAACCGGTTAACCGGTTAATCGGTTAACCGTCCATTTTGAGGTTCGGTTAATAACCGGTTTTTGGGGGGGGGACCGGTTTTTAACCGATATGAAATGAAAAGCCGTTTTAGAGTTTAAGTTCTCGTTTACTTTCGAAGATTAACTAAAAAGCTATAATAATCAACAATATAAAAATAACAGCCACCAAATTATCCATTATAAATTATCAATAGTCTTAAAACAATGTAATCACATAACACACAGACCACACAGTATTTTTGAAATTAAAGTTTTGATTACGAATCATGTAATCGACTAGCCTTTGATGAATGTTAACATATTGGAATACGTTTGCGTTTATGACCAAGACCAAACCAAACGCATAATTGAAATTGGTGCGAAAAGGACGGCTAATAGGAATATTCTAATAAACAGTTGATGCCATCCTTTTCTGATTAATGATAAGGATTTCAACCAATTTCTAACAGCTTTGCGATCATAGATTAGATACCTATTTTTAGATGCATGTTGTTTAATTTTATGGTAAAAATCATTACTCTTGCTCTTTCATCATCATCATCATCATCATGTCAGCCGAAAGACGTCCACTGCTGGACATAGGCCTCCCCCAAGGCTCTCCACTCAGACCGGTCTTGTGCTTTTCGCATCCACTGCGTTCCCGCGATCTTCACAAGGTCGTCACTCCATCTTGTTGGAGGCCTACCTACAGCTCGTCTCCCGATCCGCGGACGCCACTCAAGAACCTTCTGACCCCATCGGCCATCAGTCCTGCGAGCAATGTGCCCCGCCCACTGCCACTTAATTTTAGCTATTCTTCGGACTATGTCGGTTACCTTAGTTCTACTGCGGATATCATCATTTCTGATTCTATCACGCAGAGAAACCCCGAGCATAGCCCTCTCCATAGCCCTCTGAGTGACTTTGAGCTTCCTTATGAGGCCCATTGTTAGCGCCCACGTCCCAGATCCGTAAGTCATCACTGGCAACACACACTGGTCAAAGACTTTTGACTTCAAACACTGCGGTAATTTGGACGAAAAGGTGCTGCGAAGCTTCCCGAACGCTGCCCAGCCGAGTCGGATTCGACGAGTGACCTCTTTCTCAAAGTTGGACCTACCTAACTGGACCGTTTGTCCCAGGTAAATATAGTCGTCAACAACTTCGAGCGTAGAGCCTCCGACTACCACGGGAGTTGGCGCGACACGAACATTGGACATGACTTGCTCTTGCGTGCTTGCTCTTTGTTATACTGTAAATAAATGTATTTAATTTACAACGTCACTTAAGGAACTGAGTATTTTTAAGCGTTAGGTATAAATATTGGTGAATCAAGAGACATTTTACACACTATCATTATTAATTAGTCTTCTATCGTATTAATAAAACTTTTTCGTCAATACACAAAGATTTACTCGCCAATCGCCATGTTTCCTCTTTCCAGTACAAAAGTCCGTAAGCAACTGCGATTTGATAATGTATAACATAAGTGTATGAATATGAGAAATATTACTTACCTTTTTATCCATTTAAAACATTACTCCCAAGTCCAAACAGCCCGTGTGGTGTTTTCACTTTCACGCACAAGTTCATCAGACAGATCACGTAGGTTATTAATATAAACAATAAACTTTGGGGTTCGGAACTTCGGAAGATAAAGCAAAAGGTGTTATCGTTTAAACGATCCGTATCTTACTGAGTACTGACTGCTACTGACTACTGACTGACATGTTGTCGGCTGGATGGCATGGCATAGCAGCCAATAGCAGGGAAGCTTGGAGCGAGTGAGATAGAAGATAAGCTTATATATTAATAATTATTAGTATGAATAAAAATGGAATTATGAACTTTTAGCTAAAACATGTATTATGGTTTTTAAATAAATGTTATATTTGTGAATTAAATACTCCTGTATTTGTTGTTACTGATTTATTTTATAATTTACCTATTCGGAAACGAAGACAATGATTTTTACACGTAAAAAACATTAAAAAACTAAAAGTAAAAATTAACCGGTTAATAATCGGTTAACCGGTTTTGGGGATTTTGAGTCGGTTAATAACCGGTTATCAATTGCTACCGGTTATTGCATTCCCTAGCCGTAAGCTAGTTAACTGGAGTTCCCAAAGAAACATGTACCAGAAATACACCGGGGAAATGTTACCATTCTTTTTGGGTAGTCGTGTGAAGACAACTTACCATCCAAAAGCTTCTTTTCCTCATCCCCAGGAGCGTCCTCCTTCTTGTCGTCCTTCTTCAACTCGTCCCTAATCTCAGCATCAAGCTTGCCCAACCCACTATCGCCGTCTTCTCTGTCGAGCTTCGAGTCGTCGGAGATCTTGGATTGAAATGTGTTGTCTGAACCCTGAAAAACCAATTAAATAAATACCAAAAGATTCACGTTGGTTCCAAACTCAAGTAACATAAAATAGACATGGCTTCTCCAATACGTTCTGACTAAAACTTACCTGAGTATCTTCGTTGAGTATGTCGGGCTTATCTTTCTTTTCTTTTTCCTCTCTCTCTTTCTCCCTTTCCGCGGCTTCAGCCTCTGCTTTCAACTCCGCCTTCTTTTTCTTACGAGGTTTCTTATCCTTTTTCATACTTAACAGTCTGTATAGCTCGTAGCCTATCATCAGAACGCCGCCTGTTGTTGTCCAGTCCTGAAAAAAAAGAGGTAAACGTAGAACCGGGCAAGAGCGAGTGGGGTTCTGTCACTATTACTACAAGCACGAAAAAAGTATAAAACCACAAGTATACAAAGTATAGCGGACACCCGTGACTTCATACAGGAAGAATTAGACTCCCACCACTCCCCCTATTTTAACCCCACCCTTAGGATGTCCACGGAACTTCTCCTTCAAAATTCAAGACCCTAGGTTTCAGCTGTGCGTTAAACAGTAAGGGAGACAGTTTCATCTTTTACTTATATATCTTCACATAGTATAAAACAAATACGCTTTCCGCCGTCTGTCGCCGTATGTCGTGTACGCTTATATTATCATTCAAACTACGTAACAGATTTTAATGCGGTTTTCATCAATAGATAGAGTGATTCAAGAGGGAGGTTTTCATCTTATGAATTATGTTTCAACTACGGGTGTACTCAAAGTTACTTGTATATCTTAGATGATTTTTAGTTTGAACCATATTGCATATGAGTGTGCCCGACCTTGACTACTCTGGCCCGCATCTGCAGCGTCTTGTGGCTGTCGTTGAGCACGTAGATAGGGAAGTTGCGCTCGCGCACCTCGCCGTGCGCCGCCAGCGGGCTGGTCGCCGCCTCCGTCGGCAGCCACATGTTGAATTCAGCCACCTGGAAATGGAAGAAAACATGTCACGAAATGAGGCTTCAGTTGGAGGCTCGTTCAAATACAGTTTTTATGAATCACAATTTGGGTTCGGATTTTGAATAAGTTGAGAATAAGCTTAATGGTAAAAAAGGAACCTTTATGGTGAGACTTTGGTGTCTGTCTGGCTGTCTGTTTTTAGTAAAAACAATATAAAATATTTTTTCTAAATATGTATTTGATTATTAACAGTGATTTGATTATAGCAAACGGGGTATCATATGAAAGGACATAATTTCCACATTTCAAACCACATTTTTTTATAATATTCCGTGAGGTAGTTTTTGATTTATAGCGAAAAATTTCAAAAAAAAATGTCCGTTCCCCCCCTTATCTCCGTAGTTTATAGGCCAAAAAAACACAAAACTCCTGATTTTAAAATAATTATTTATACTTATTATTTTATTACAAATTATAGTTTTGGAAAAAATATCAAAACACTTTAATAATCTGTATTTAATTTTAGACTAGTCAAAATGTATGGAAAATGTATGCATAGAAAATGAAGTTCATAGCAAAATGAGTACCTATTTTGTTTTGCGTTTTCCAAATTAATAAAAAAATTAAATTCGGAACCCTCGGTGCGCAGGTCCGACTCGCACTTGACAGTTTTTTTTACTTATTTCCCCCTCTTTTAACCAAATACAAACGTACTATTCGGTATTCGGCTGGATAGTAGGCCGCTGTCCGGTATCCGACTGATGCGTAATATTTAGCCGAAAACCGATTCGTGGTCAGACATTCATTGCACCTCTAGATTGTGCTGTTTGGTTGTCTTCTTTTTTTGTCACTTTGAAGCCAATAGACATTGCATTCACAAGACCCATCGTAAGGACTAAGATGGAATACCTATCTACTAGTCTTTACCAGTTGAATTACCCCCACCCTGACCTACACAAGGTCCTACATACATAAACTCACGCGTTCATTCCCAGAGTGCACCATCAGGCTAAGATGTTTACCAGTCTATTAGTGACAGGTGACAATACTGCAAGTCTTTATTCCCTTAGTCGCCTCTTTCGACATCCACAGGAAGACATGTAGTGGCACTATTCTAACCCGGCAACCACACAGGGTCCACTAAAACTAAAACTGTGATCCTATACCATTCCCCGATTATGATGATGAACAATATTACATTAAGTTCTTCAAGCTAAAAGAATGTTTCTACCTAGTAAGATTAATCCAAAATCCTTAAACGCTACGTACCCAATTTTGCAATGTATTGATAGGCATGATGCACAACACTGTCTTGGAATTGGTGTGCCTTAGAAAAATATCGCAGAAGCACACAATTTGCAGCGTCTTCCCGAGACCCATGGAGTGAGCCAGTATGCACCCGAAGCCGGTCGACGTCGAGAATCGCTCCACAGATTCTATGATGTTATCGAACAGAAATCGAACTCCACCAATCTGAAAATTATATTTCAGAACGTTAACATTTGCTACTAGCGCCGATGCAGAGGCACGGACCCCGCTGCGGGGCGCTCCTTTATCTCAAAATGTTTAAAATAGAACTTTTATAAATCGCGTATAAATACCTGATGAGGTTTGATAACCCTCGCAATCTGAGGAGCTAGGAAGATGTCCTCTTCATTCTCTGGGTGACCAAGGTTTATCAGAACTCGTCCTTGTTCGTCCGGCGTATTGTAAGTATCATTCACGTGGAGACCTTAAAAAAAACAACATTTGTAACTACATAATCCAACTCAAGAAAAAAGAAAGGAAAACCCAATTTTATCAACTCCAAATCATTTAAGGAATTAGTTGACTTTTCATTGATCCCATGACAAGATCTTGATGAATTTCAAGCAGAACCCCTGAGAAATAATAAAAATATACCCTACCAATGAATAAAAGAATCAATAAAATCGGTTGAAAAATGGGAGAGAAATCGATAAATTAATAAATAAAAATGCAGAAAAATTGAGAACCTCTTCATTTTATGAAGTTGCTTGTAAATGGGAAAACAGAGGTGACAATAAAACAAGGATAAACGTTATTAAAATTTGATCTTTTTATGACTCTTTTACTTACTTCGACTGTCACTAAGTAAAACTAGATTTCTTCCGCGACTTCATCTGCATACAACAATAAAAAAAGTTGGGATGAAATGTATTATATGTCCTTCACTAGGGTTCAAACTATCTCAATACCAATGCTCATCAAAATCGATTCAGCCGTATAGCCGTAAAATCGTATTGGACAGTGTTTCACCTGAAAGACGTCCACTGCTGGACATACGCCAAAAATTTGCCACACGGACTGGTCCTGCGCCGCTTGCATCCATCGGTTTCCCGCAACTCATTTATAATGTTTATATTGACAGATAAACAACTAAACTCCATTTTCATTATTAATTTCTCTGTTATCTTACCTGAGTTATGAGGGTCTTCCTCAGCCTCTGGACTAGGTGGAACCTCAGAGTCCGACAGCATTATACAGTCATCAGAGTCAGAAGTAGAGGATGATGATTCCTCGCCACTACTGCTGTCTACAATCTCTACAACCTGCAAGAACAAAACAGAGTTAAATTAAATCTAAAACTTGAATAAGAAATGAAATATTCATCATATTAAATGTAGAAAAATAAAACAAAAGGTAATAAAAGTTTTGCCATTGTTGTTATTTCAATTTTAGTTTAGGTATCCTATGTCACCCGGATATGGAAAGGATTCTGACGATACCACACACATCTAAATAGGCTCAGGCGTTTAGAAGTTATGGTGGAATAAAGAATCGTACATACATACATACGTGAACCCTGAAACATTTCACTCCTTTTTTTGGGCAGTCATGTAATAATTAAAAGAAATCATTACAAGTTTTTATTTAACTTGCAATGTATGTATGTATGTGTCAAATCTTGCAAGTTAAATTTGACCCACTTCCCGGTTTCCGATGAAGCTCAACATTTGCATACGCCTTTAGTTATGATGACAATACAATAATATAGTACCATCGAGCTGGTCTGATGATGGGGACTCAGGGTGGCCATAGGAACTCCTATGTAACAACTGATAAGCCCGTCGTATTAGGGCTTTTTAGAATTGTCTTGACGAGTAGATGACGATTGTGCAAAAAAAAGTACAGTCGGCAACAAAACCTTGTCCCAAAAATGAAATGAAGTGTAAGTAATCTGACATTATGGTTACACCTTAAAATTCCATTTTTTTTTCTAAATATCATTTTGTACGAATTTGTTTTTTCCAAATGTATGTTATGCTGGAGCTAATTTAGATTAAATGCATAATTAAACTGATTAACGTAGGTTAGGTTTGATTTACCCTCGTGAGGCCCACGTCAAATATCGTATCAAAAAATCAATCTTCTGTCCAAACATTAGAATTATGACAAATAATTTTAAAAATCGGGTTCACAATTGATGGAGAAATCGGTGAACATAGAAGGAGGTCCTTTTTTAAAGTCGGTTAAAAATTCGGGATTATGATACATTTTGAATTATGACTCTTCAGAGTACAGTAACAGCTACAGACATTACAGTAAGAGCGTAAAGACATACCTCTTTCTTATCAGATTTCAGTGTTTTATGTGGAAGGCCCGCCCCAGACGTGGTCGGCTTGATTAACTTGGTGACCTCAACTTGACCTTGCTTCATGGTGGTCTTCTTAACTTCCCCAGATGGCAGCTTGACCAACACAGTGTTAGGCAGACTATAAAAAAAATTATGTTAAAGTAAATTTAAAACTATGGTACTTCACAGTTGAACAGTTATACGCACTTCAGCTTCTGTCCCGGTCCTGATTTCTTCAATATTGAGGATCCTCCTTGTAATAATGATAATGTTTTCTGATGAATCTTGTTCTGCCTGTTCATCGCTATTTGTCTTTGTACCTGATCAACATAACCAATTATTATCCATACATTTTAACATAATTACTAATTGAATCACAAGAGTAAATGAATCACTGCATGGTACTAATCAAGATGGAATAGTTTTATAGCAGGATAATATTTATTAAATGCCGTTGTCTAGATTCAAATGTAGGTCTTTAATGGGCTTGCGTATCCCCACCATGCTTGTGTACTGAATTCATTTACTTCTACCTTGTTGCTTAATGCAACTTTTCATATTGTTATAATCAGGTAGGTTATCCGTGCTAGCACTGCCAACCCTAATACAAAAATAATATATTATGAATTATATTATTTTGTGTCTTTAGACCACTACCTACGTAATTTCTATGCATAATAGATGCTAAAGTTTTTGGCATGTAATTGTTTTAAAATATTACCTCTCTGATAATCCTCTGCTGCTCCTGGACTCTCGCCAATCTCTCCGACTCCTGACGCTGCGCCGCTAGCGTCGAAGCGTCTAGATTCTTCTCGTCCATCACGTCTCTTATGTTACGACGCATGTTAATGGCACTGGAGTTTTGTTTCTTCTAAAATTAAGAGAAAGATCATGATTTGAAACTCAATAACTAGGTGTCATTGACCTAAGCCTTATTTAAGCCATAAATTGTCAGCTTTACTTGAGACTGCTTACAATATATTGCTCACTGCAGTCATGAGTGAACTCCATTGTTCACTCATTACATTTTAGCTTAGCTCCTAGAACAATTGTTAGGTGACATCTTGGTACTCGGAATGGAAAAAAGGGATAGACTAAACTATGATCTCCTGAATTGGGATTGTTCATTTTTTCGAAAAGATATTTGTAATTTTGTCTTTGACATTTGTTTGACCTTTGAAATTCAGAAAACAAAAGATTTTAACACGCACAATGTTGTAAAATATTCAGTTGAAGAAAAAATAAATAAAGTCATTGCAATGCAAAAAAGATGAAATAAGTTTCTTAAAATGACCTATTATTAAATATTTTTACTTGAAAAAGGAGGTATTTATTTGGTATATGCCCATTGATGGTGCCAGACAGCCTGCTCCAAATGCTGAGTGAATGCTGGCCCACTATGGACCAGACTAAATCATAAAATTAGGCAAATAAGAAGAATCATTCAAATAAAATGCTGCAAAACAGAAAGCAGATGGGTTAAAAACAAATAAGCACACTCTAACATCATCAAAAAAAGAGTAAAGCCCCTTGTTTGTGTTAATAGAGTTGATGGCAACTAGGTACATATTTATGAACGGAGAAAACAAAGATGCAGTTAATGCGCATCAGTGGCTGATTTACTAAGCATTATATTAGCAAAGTTGCCTTATTGATTGTTCAAAATCAAGACTTGCACCGCAAACTGTGAGCTCAGTGTGAATGCAAGCAAAAGCTGTTGACTATTTTAATTTGCACCGTATCAATCTTAATACTTTAATTTCCACCAACCCGCTAGGCGGGTACATTTAGTATGAAAAGTAGAGCCCTTGGCAATGAAAGTGTTAACAAACACACATACATTGTCAGGCAAACTTAATTCTAATAAACAAGCTAAATTCTTTTTTGGTCCATAGTCACTTTCTATTAGATAAGTGCACCAAGTTTACCAATACCCTAATTAACACTAACAACTAAAACTAACAGAATCATGCCTAACATACAGCAAGCAAAAAATAAACAAATCCTATCATAAATACTCTAGCAAAAAGAAAACAAATCTGACATTAACATACGTCAGAAAACTCAGAAATGTCCCTACATTCTTTTAATATTTTGCAATATAATAAACAAACCTCGAAGTCGCGGTGGCAATAACGTCAATTAACTAGGGACTTCCTTCGGATATAAAATTTATCGATAACTGAATGCTTATTTGGAAGTGACACTTCATATTAGCTGTAAAGTTTACCTATAGAATAATTGAAAATTAACTAAAATGTGATGATTAGGTACTACCCGTCAATGTTACCTATATAGGAGTTTACAGGACATTTCTAGGAATTTTAAAATTCAAATAAAAATCAACCTTTACAACAATTTTTTTAATTCATCAATTTCCATGCAAAGTAAACTAAAACCTAGAAGTACATTAACATCATTACATTATTTTCACTTAGGTAATCAATGATGAACCCATAAGTAACAAAGTATTTTATCTTGTGTTTAGTACTTCAAATATCATACAAATTGTTACGCATTGTTTCCAAATAGATGGGAGAACGAGATCTATTATTTATAATTTATTAAAGTCCAGTTTATCGATGAAATAATATCGCGTGAAAGTCCCTAGCAATATTTTATTCGTGCCACCGCGACTTCGAGGTTTGATAATAAATAATAATTTTGAGCCATAAAGACGTTTGATGTGTGTAACTAGCCAGTGATCAGAATAGGTAGTGCCTATTTACGTAAACTTGATACATACATTATATTTCTCATCTCACCCATGCATGAATATTCTTACATCAAGTTTAGGTAAATAGGCTACTTATTTCGCCCACAGGTAATTAGGCATTATCCTTGGTTCCAAAGTGTATTAACATAATCAGCAGGGCTCAAAATAATTAGTACTTTTCTACATAAATTTTATGCATGTTAATTCAATAACCTATTCTTATCTTACTCAATGTTCAAGTTTTGGTTAATAACCACTACCCATTCCAACCCCTGATGATCAGGCAATATTTCAGTTACAGTAAAATATGTTTTTTATTTATTTACAGGCAGAATTGCATAAAAGGTTTATTATGACAGTTGTTTTGGCAAAAATAGGATCTGCATTGAAAGTAATAAAATGAAAGAGTATAGATGCCTAATAGGTCCATCCTAGTTACGGCATACTTTGGATTTCATGTTTAAGAGCTAAAATCATCCTATAATATGCATAAGTTAGCGTCTGCAGTTAATAACATGCAAAAGATTTGTACAGTACAAGCTTGTTAACAAGCCAGACCAAATATTTTAACAGATGGCTTGCTCAGTGTTTTTGGTTATAGACAAAATAGTACTTGCAGGAGGAAGATTGCAAGCAGAAGGAAAATCTAAATAACATGAAAAGAAAGACTCACATCATCTTCACTCTCTAGTTTCGTGTCATCCTCATCTGGTGGTTTCATTTCATCATCTTCCTTCTTGATCGGTTTAACACTAATCTCACCCATTTCTTTTAACTTCTCTGTGATATCAAAGTCTTGACTGTTCTCTTCTTGCTTCATATCTAATAATTCTTCTGCACTCTTCTCAGGACACAACTCACTTTCTTCCACTTCTGATATTTCCACATTTTTAGTCAAATCTAAGTCACCATCACTTATAATGTCACTTATGGATAATGTTTTCTTTTCTTCAGGTACCTCAGCCGGCTCGGGAGTCTCAGGAGTCTCAGGAGAATCAGGAACCTCAGGTGGGGGTGTTGGAGGCTTAGGCGGCAGTTCCTTTTTCTTACTTTGCACAAAATCCCCAGTTTCAGGATCAATATAGCTTTCATTCTCTTCATTCAACTCTTCAACTGCATTGGGGTTTACAACAAACTCTTTCTCTGACAAACCATCACTGTCTGATTTACTGTCTTCACTTGAAAAATCACTTAACTCTAATATATTATTTCCAACCAGACTTCTGATAGTCACACCAGTGTCTTTTTTCAGTTTTTTTGTGAAGTCATGGAACTGTTTGACTGCTTCTAGCTTTCTCTTGTTGCTCATGGGGCGAGGGCGCGGGGCGGAGCGCCGGCGTCCGCGCATGGCTGCGGCCTGTGCGAAGTGAGCCCGCTGTATCCTCGCGATGGTGTCGTCGTCGTCTTCACTGTCCCATGTGCCCTCGTCCTCGTCCGATGCTTCCTCCTGCCCTTTTCCCTTCCTCTTGTTCCCCACAGAACTGCTGCCACTAGCGTCACTCATTGTTTTCCACTTCGCACTTCAAATACCCACTATACAACGATCATGTCATGAGATGAAAGTGGAAATTTTATCTTTATAATGTCATCTTCTATCACGAAATCCTAAAACACAACATAGAGTAACGTAAACTTATGTAAATAATAAGTAAAAGTCTTTCTTGATTTGATTATAAACAAACAAAATAAATCCCCCAGTGAGAACCTTTACGTTCTTTGTAGCTATTTCATGGCTCGCAGAAAATGTATAAATAGGAAAGGAACTAAGCCGGATAACACTCTATGATATTTACCTTAGGCGATTCCTTAAATCGGAAAACATGATACAGTATTCTGTTTTAATTGTTAATTACTACTACAAAATAATATCTGCAATTAAATTTTAGGGAAGCCATTACTTCCGCAGTAAATAGCCTATTCGACAAGCGTGTGTTTACAAAAATTGTCAGAAGATGTCACAAGAAAAGCTATTAGATGACTCTTGAGTGATGTTAGTCTTTAAGGTGTGTAATTGCATGTCATTTTGCACAATTGTAGCTGCGATTTTAACCTTCTCATAAATAATTTGGGATACAAAACACATCCTTGTTGACTTACATCAATACGGTGTAAGTTACGGGAGCAGTTTTTTTTACACAATGGCAACATTATTGATTTTATTTGGTGTTGTCACTTACAATCCATAGACACTAAAACATTGTTTCAACGGCTTAGGCAAAACTGTATACAGTCTACTATCAAATGTCCTCGTTTGCTTAGTAATGTTGGCTAACATGATTGTATGATGTAATTTACAGGTCAAGCAAGTTGTCATACAAACGCAATAGAGCGGACGCAGTGCGGGGCAGCTAGTTCCCATACTTAAACCGCTTCCGACGCGCTTTTGAGTATGGGAACATTGATGGGAGCGCACCGCACCTTGCCGCCTCTGCTCTCAGTACGTTAAATGTCTTTTATCTTTTATATCTTTATATTTTTAAAAACCGTTTTTTTTTTGTTGAATAGGAGTTTTAAATTGAAATTTGACTGAGTTTGATACTAGAATGGTGACTTAGGTGATCATAGATTTTCTTCAGATGATTTATGTTTTTCAGGACTGCTGATTTAAATTATAAATTCGATTAACCTTTTTACCGCCATGATTTATAATAAATATAATGGACGTGCCCTTTGCAATGAATAATGTACCGTGAAGCATGCCAAGTCTGCATGAATTAGTAAATATAGTTTAATATATTAACAGAACGTGTCTCATCTTAGCATTAACATACATACATACATTAAATCACGCCTGTTTCCCAGAGGGGCAGGCAGAGACCACTTCTTAGCATTACTACCCACTAATACAGCCCTCTACGCACTATCGTTCTTGGAAGGACAGCAACGCACCTTCAGGCCCGATGATGCTGTACGCACTAACGTGCAAAGTTTCCATCACGCTATACTGTACCACAAATTCTTACTTCGCTAATTCACTTCGTTCAGAAATTGTGGCTTCAAAAACCTTATGTGTACAATATTTTTTAGTTACACAAGCAAAATTCTAAAATCCAGTAGAATTTCAGGAAAAAACAGAAGTTACGTTAGCTCCATCCCTGTCATTCGAGACTAGATCGAGAGAAAGGGATGGACGTTAGTAACTTAGAATTTCGATTTTCAAAGTAGGGGCTCAGTAGAGCAGTAGACACACCCCAAAACCAGTAGCTCTCCTGAAAAACCGGAGATCTGGCAATACTGCGAAGATTTGCCGGACGTCGACTCAAGGACAGACACTGTTGTTTGAGCAGTAGTCAAACTAACTAATCGTTAAAAACCGTAACTAATGGTTAAATCTCAAGGAAATGTGTCAAATTTGGGATTCCTTTTTCGAATTTTAACAATTAGTTACTTTAACTACCGTAAAATGGGGTGAATAGAGCTTCGCGGGGTGAACAGAAATACTATACTTAATCTAAAATAAGTCATAACTTGTTATGTTACTATTAATAACAAATATTACGTTGACAGACTTTTGGAAAATTACGTTTAAATATCAGTGTTATAATTAGTAAAATATGCTTAATTTAAGGCCGTGTTTCTATTCACCCCGCGAATCTCTGTTCACCCCATTTTACGGTACTCATTAAACAAACTTAGAATCCATGGTCAAGAAAAATATTTAAAAAAAAAATATGGACTTTTGACGGACGTCAAGTCTACTCTACGCATTAGCATTACCTACCAGGCATGCATGATGCACGACGATGCACGATTGATTGTAGAGGGCTTTAAAATTGAGTCATGTCAAATGTGACGACCCTGCCTGACGCTCTTTCGACATCGGTCGGGCAAAGTTGTCGATCACACGTTCAAAAATTAAAACCATTATATCTTGGCAAAGTTGCTTTGTATCAAAACTGAAATACAATATGATTATAGCCAAATAAGTGGATGATGAAGTAGCATTCATCTCATATTGAAATAGCAGTTCGGTTTTTTTTACAAGGCTTAGAGTAAAAAGTGTACGAAGCCACCCCATCTTCCCCTACCCATGATCATAACTTTATTAATATAAATCCTGAAATTTTAAATCCTAAGCTAAAATACTCTGCAAGGTGTATTTTATTTCATATAATTTGATACAAATATCTGCGTCTTCGCCATGATGAATAGGAGACATGCACTTCTGACCAAATTTTTGCCCCCAAAAACGGACACCGCCTGCACTATACAATTAAGGGTAGAATAAATCAATTGGGTTAGGGTAAACGAAAGGGGCAGCAGGACTTAGAAAAAAAAACGACAAAATTGTGTCATTATGACACCTTATTTAAGCTGCGTAGCTGGGACCCATCGACTGTGTTTTTAATTCCGTAATATTCAAGTCATACCTACTTGGTTTTAGTGAAAAGTTTATTTTAGTACTTAGGTATATTCTAAACAATTAAATCATCAAATAAACATATGATATACATCTTAGCCTGTTTGTGCAAAATGTGGTTACAGAATTAACAACTGGCTGTTAAAGTTTGTTGGTAAGTAATTCTGTAGCTCTGCCTACCCCACTCTGGGATGAAGGCGTGACGGTATGTATGTATGTATGTGTAAATCATCAAAAAATCTTATTGCTTCAAAATTATGTCAGTAGGTAGGTGTAAAGTCAGTTTATTGACATAATTTTGAAGCAACAAGAATTAGCTTTGGCTAAGTCCCTGACGCCTTGTAATTAACCAACATTTGAGCCTCTGTATCTCAGCCAATTTTAGAGAATTTTGGAGAAAAGATTTTCAACTGAGACATCCGCTTATTTTAATGTGTTCTTAAAGATACAATACAATGAATTAAAGTAGGTGTCATAATGACGAAATTGGGCGTTTTTAAGTCCCGAGTCCCCTTCAGTTCCTTTACCCCGACCTTCTTTCACTTTTAAAGATTAATAGCCGTATTAAGTTCTTTTTTTACGTTTACCGTTTACCTTATGCTGGAATCGAATCGAACCAACCAAAATTAAAATATCTAAAATCGCTCGTTATGTTTCGCGCTCGTCCGGACCCCCTAATCAAGGAGAGGCGGCCGCGCATGACAAACACTGCAAGCCAGTGCTCAGTCATAGGTCAGTCAAACTGAAGCCGGTGTCTCACCACAATATTTGTAACCAAAATTAGACTTCAGTTGGACTGATCACCTACCATTTTAAGAAAACTTATTTTTTTGCGTTTTTTTACAATACCTACTTGTCAGGTTATAACCATCTATAAGTAAACCTACTCGGACAAAGCAAGCTTGTAATTATAAAATAAGATTGCTACGGCCCCTTTCACACAATCTTGTAACTTGTAACAAAAGCGACAATCACTTTTCAACTAGGTAGGTATACAAAATGAAAATACTGCCACTTGTAATAAAAGTTATAGGCTTTCGTGAAACGCTAAAATTCATCTCGTTGCTTCTATGCTATTCTTATTCTATGCAAATAACCTAATGAGGTGGTTCAGGGCCCCATTTCTCAAAGCGTATGAGTCTAATAATATTAGTGTTTTGTCTCGTTTTGTAGTTCATACGCTTTGAGAAATGGGCCCCAGGTGGTTGTGACTTGTGATTACTGTGGTTCCACTTATCAACATGACGTCAAATAAATTATATCCAGATCTTAACACTTTTAGAAAACGAAAAGTGTTTAAAAGTGTACCTGTATGATTTAATGTTTTTACAAGGAATTAATAATAAATTGAAAACAAAAACTTTAATTGGTGGATCTATTTACATTTACAAATGTTAATAATTTGTTTCGGTTTCTACAAGTTCTTTATAAAATTTATGCCACTCCAACCAGGCGCTTCTCACGTAGTCTAAGGCGGCGTTCACGTTCAAATTCCTTCATGCGGAAAACATAACTGTGAACAGAATGCAAAAGTTATTTTTTTATCTACATCCATATCATAACTTCCGTACAATAATGTTGACACGATAACCAAATGGAATATAGTAAGAAAACCTGTGTCTGTGGTTGTATTTTTATTTAATGTTAACATTAAAGTATCGGATGTCATTAAAGTATCAGTTATAAAAGTGGTTGCATCTTAATGTTAACATTAAAGTACCGTTGTGACGGATATTTTAATATAAACATAAAGTTACAGGTTTCTCACATACCTATTGTAGAAAACTTATATTTTAATGTAAACATTAGGTTACAGATACATTAAGATACAGAACAACCACAGATATAGGTTTCTCACATATTAAAGAAAGCTTTATGATATATGCATTTAAATAAAGCTGCTGAGTCGTATGCCCAGTTCACTACCATAGCTCTTTTCACAAATTCATTATAACCTCTTTACCAAACTACTTCTTTATTTATTCTTTTCTAGAGTGTAAGATCACTGTCCATAAAGACAATTATGAAGAAAAAATAATAATTTGACAGTGACATAGGTATATTCTGCTTTTTATTTTTATGATCCTAAGCAAATTGTTGAAATGCAAGAGCCATGGATTTAAGAAGTTGTGTGCAGATTACAGCAAAACCAAGTATAATGGAACTACCTTTGGGCCTGATTGACCACTATAACTTTGGACATAGTACAGAGAAAACTGTCAGGTGATGTTTGGTAAGACTTATTATTATTTATTTATTTAATGGCGTGTACATAATAACGTAATTTTGCCAATGTCAAGTAGGTATCCTGTCCTGTCGTCGAAGTCTTCCAGTCATAGTCGTTATGACCCTTGAAGATGGCGGGCATCCACTTCAATGGCTTGGTGTGATCTTGACCGCTAACTCATTTGGAAACATCTTTTCACTCTTATTTTATTTAATGCAAGTTCTTCATCAATGTTACAAGTTGTCCCACAAAACTGTCCTGGATTTGCGAATCAAAATGAACGATAAAATCATTTACAAAAAATTTAATAATTGGACAGATGTTTTCAGAATGACAGCCAGTCATAGACCCATTCATTGGTAAGAGTTATATGTAATAAAGAAACAATTAAAAGGGGTAGCAATAGTAACTGAGCGAACTGATCTTACTAAGCATTGTGTTTAATATTTTTACTAACCAAGGCACAAAAGTACCAGTAGTGTGACATATTAAGAGAAGAGAGGAAGTGATTGTTCTAGCCTGAATCTAATAGTAGTGGATGGAAATGTCTTTGTAGATTGGCAACACTGCAACTATCAGAATCAATTACATACATAAAATAAAAGTGTAGCATGTATGCATATAGGCTATCATTATTTTTATTTTATTTCTATTTAGGCAGGGGTATATATAAAACATATTTAGGTACAGTCAGCAACTTTCGTGGTCGTCCACTTAAGAAAATTTTGGCTTGCTCGTTGCAGCTAGCTAATCCTACAGCGCTCAGGTCGTTAGGCGTCGAACGCGCAAACGAACATCACCCTAGACGTGGTCGACCGGGGGTGCCCCTGACTGTACATGTTACATCACATAATACAGATTGTAACACAATTGACTTTAGTAGTGTTGGTCAGCTTTTGTTTAATGGGTGGGTTTGTTTTGTGAAATCTGTGACACTTTTTAAAATGGGCCATTTAAAAATCCATACTAACAGTATAATTGTTTACGTTATTTTACTATCTTTTGGCTGACAGTTCTCTTTTCGTAGACATTGGTGCACGTCAAAAATTAATAAGTTCGTAGGTAGTGCAGCTTCCCCATTTGCTTTGGACGAGTTTTAGGTTAAAAAAATTAAGTTCAGAGCATTCATCACAAATTATAGACATGCAAAACCTATTATAAACATTAATTACTTTTTGAATAATGTGTTATTTTGATTTTACATGGTGTAAGCAGTAGTGGCTTAAGTAGTGCGAGTTGGATTCTATATATTTGCTCTAATTAGGTTCCGTACATCGCCCCATAACAACTTATTCCATAGCTTATTATTGGGTCAGCAAGAGATAAATAAAGCCTTCAAAGAATATTATTATATAAAGAAGAGATTAAGAATATTATTATTTTTTTATTATTATTAAGTATAAAAATCTAAGAAATAACACTTTATGTGGCAATTACAAGCACATTATTTTATGGATGTTCTTTCAAGCGTATTAGTAGTGTTTATTATAGTTTTAGGTATTAAAAAAAAAGTAAACAATCCAAACCACATAACATTGTTAAACAGCCAATCAAAACTGTTTTATCTAACTTTGACGTATCAGTGTTCTGCTTCTATTGGCTGAAAAACTATATCATGAGGTTGTTTTATTAAAAAAAAAAGAAAAAAAGTATTGACTGTAAAAAGTTGATCCACCAATCTTCTGCATACAAAATCAACATGTGGTTTCCTAATAAATTTCTTATGTATGGTTACATAATAGCTCCTGTATTGTTTAGAACATAGGGTAAAGGGTTTTAGGTAAAAGTGTTGGTATTTGTAAAAGTCATACATTTTCAAGGTGAGCGGCCATTTCTAAAAGTGGTAAAATATGATAGTTCTATTCAAAATAAACGTATTTATCCTTAATATTTAATACCTCCTCTCCAATAATATTTAACACATTAAATTTTATAGACTTATGTGTATAAAGAGGTTCTCTAAAACATTATAGAAACTAATCAGTGACTACTGAAACAAAAAAGACAATAATGTATAAACAAACTTAACCAATACCCTTTTATCCCAGGAATTTTGCCAGTTTCTGACAGAATAGGGATAAACAACTATGCTGATGGAGTTGTGGACAAAAGCTAGTATCGTATAATTATATACAGTTAAAATTCCTTAAATACTCACTCTTCATGTTCACAGTGCAGATAATGATGTTTCTCATGCGCACACTTGTACAACAAAGGCATATGATTGTAACGGCATATTTGGTAATCTAATAAACGATGGGCACAATAGTCGCGATATTTCGGGGGAATCTTAGCCGAGATAAGGTCTTCCTCTTTTGCTACCATTACTGTAATCACAAAAAACTAATTATAATAGTACTATAACCTGAAGAAAACAATTATATAACAGGCACAAATATTTAAGCAGATTAACAACGAAGGTGTATACTAGTACACTGGTTCGTTCTGTAGAGCATTATTGCGCTTATAACTGAAGGATTTTAGACAAATACCTCGTTGTTTTCGTTCAACTGCAAATCCAGCTTTCGGATCAAATGTAGGCTTATCATCCATGATGAGGTTCACATCTCGCGCATTCAATGATCCCATGAATTGTCCCATTTTTAAGCTCAGCCTGCACTAAGTTTTAGATTTTATTCGTACCACTTTCAGTGGCAAATTTAATATATTTCGTCGGATTTCTGCACCCACAGATTATAGGGTATGTCTAAACTGCACCCCCAAAGTGACAGCTGAGCGCAGCACAGCGCTCACACACACGCACACACACAAAGTTGACAAAGTATACACTCACTCAAACATACCTAGTTTCTTTTTCGTCTGTTTTCGATGTCATTTTTTAAATATGTTTTGTTATTGCATTTTATATTTGCTTAGTACCATATCAACTAAGAAAACCCTACTGTTTTTACCTCCTTGAAATAGAACATAATATTATACTCACACATTATACGGAAGCGATTTTTCAATGTGGCGTAATGTTGTCGCACTTTGCTCGATTTTTAGCGCAAAGCGATGAGGCAATATCAAATAGGTACAACACACGGGTACAATGCCATTGTGCTGTCAACAAGAGCGATATATTTGGCGCTTAGAGCGATATCTCTTTTTTAGTTTGTAACGAAAACGATAAGCGACTTTTTAAGCGAGTGCAAACGTAGGCTTAATGCGCCGTTTAAAATACGTCTATTAAGAATTTTTTACTTGGAATATTTTATCTCAAATGAGTAGGTGCTCAGTTAGTATTTGAATGCATTCAGACGTAGAAAGTAGACGATTTTATAACGCGTAGCAATTTTATCGACTTTAAACCTTAAGTTGCTGATAGACTTAAGTATTTACTCAAGCATTCGCTAGGAAGCTTGCCGAAATGAGCGTTCTGTTTGGGTGTTCGAAATGAGCAACCAATCGGAACGCTTATTTCGGCGAGCGTTCTAGCGAATGTCCTCTAGTGTATCAGCACCATTAGAGACATCCAAAGATTAAAAAGTCCTATATTATATTTATTTCGTCAGTGCGCCTGCAATACCGCGTAAGTAAAAAAATCATGTAGTTGCAAAATGTACCTTACTGACTTAGGTGCTAAGGTGTACTTTGCAACTTATTTAATTTGTTAGTTACGCGGTATTGCAGGCGCACTGACGATTTAGGTCTTAAACGCACATTGAAATACCGTCAGTATCAATGAATTCCGATGCACACATGGCAGGTAGATTTAAAATAACAAAAGAAGTTCATAACTACGTGAGATTTTAATAATTTATTTGAGTACACTTATTTTTGATAACATTTTAACAATGGATACCGTGACGAGATATAAGAGGCACAATCTGACCATTATAAAAACTATCGGTAAAGGTACTTATGGGTAAGTTACTAACATCTTCATCGGTGTTCAACGAGCTCGAGCAGTGATATTTTAGATCGATCTGTTTTATTTCTTTCTCAGGAATGTATATTTATGCAAAAAAACTGATAATTTAGCAACAATAGTGAAAGATATACAGTTAAACATAAAGATTCAAGATCACAAAAAGGTGGGTATAATCGTTTATTTAAACTATAGCTATCTGTCTATGGGTTTGCATTAGTGCTGAACATTGTTTTTTTCTTTAGGATATTGCAAATGAAGTGGACATCTTATCAACCATGAACCACCCGAATATAATAACTTTTTATGACTGTTATTATACCGAACATCACGTGATGATTTCCATGGAGTATGCTACGGGTGGCAATCTAGCAGAATGCATTTATAAACGATATCCAAAATTAGTGAATCAGCAGGTAATTCATTGAAGGATAAGTGCACATGTTTGGATCGATACCTACAGTACCGTGTAGCTCTTCAAGGCGTTGACCAGTTCGTTTCGGGTTAATGTGGTAAGACTGGCATCGGAGCGAAAGAGAAGTAAATACCCGAAGGTCAATGACCTTTGAACTGTAAATACCTATTAACATAATTAGTCTCGATTAAATAGATAAAAATACGTCGGTATAATGACGACCCCCTTTCAAAGCTGATATCTCTTATAAGGCCTAACCGATTATCACGAAACCTGGCTAAGAATCGATCCATCCGTTTGGGATATGTAATGGAACTGACAGACAAACAAATGCGCAGATTAACATGTTAATCTTTTAACACCCATATTTTTTTTCGGGGGTGTAAAAACCGACGTCGATATCCGTATTCTTAATGTCATGTTGACCTGGATTTCGAAAAGCCCTTTGTATGGGACGGATAGAAGAAGTAAATTATGAATACACCTACCATCGATGTCGCTAATAAAGTAGTTTGGTTGATAATATTTTTTTTTAGGAGATCCTTTTCTACTTATCCCAAATCCTGCTCGGCGTTCACTACATACACAATCGCAATATAATTCATCGTGATTTGAAAGCAGAAAATATTCTTCTGACTGGCAAGCATGGCGTATTAGTAAAAATTGGTGACTTCGGCATTTCAAAAATGTTGGCCTCGTAAGTAACCATAAAAAATACCGGCTACTGTTAAGATCTCTTAAGAATTTCACATTACGTCATCAAGACAACGCGCTGGCCTGGTCGGTTTAAACCGGCAAAACGTCAAGTTTTTTTTTTATGTTTACGGTTTGCCCAATGGTCAACTGGTAGAGAATGCCATAGGCGTTAAGTTTACCTTTTGCAATCAAATTTGTGTTTTTGAGAAGAAAATATTAATTAAAATTCAGTTTTACTACAACGGCATCTCTTGTTTTTCCGGCAAAAGGGAGGGTATGTTTTTCAGGTACTTATAAGTATGTTTGTATCAGTGTTTCTTTTTGAATTGCTGCAGCATAACGCCTTGACGGATGTTAAAGTGCAGGGTTGGTTTTGATGCTGCAGGGGTATTCGGGTTAACAATACTTGCTTTTTGTTAGACTTGTTGATGATTAGTGTTAAAAGTTTCTTAGATACCGCTACAGTTTAACGGACTCCCGGTAGATGGCGTTAATGGTTTGTTTTCTTGCAGCGCTAAGAAGACATCGACAGTTATCGGTACCCCCTATTATTTAGCGCCTGAATTGTGTGAAGGGAAACCATACGACACGAAAAGCGATATTTGGGCACTTGGCTGCTTACTGTATGAGATGTGCACCCATAGAAGACCTTTTGAGTCTGAGGTATTTTTTTTAAATATTTACGTTCAGCTTCTTTAAGAAATCTATAAATGAAGTTATCATTATTTCAAGTAATAATTTACTTTTTTTAAAATCTGAACTATTCAAGGTACAGTCGAACTCATAACTACATGTCAGTAGGTATGTACTTATCTTGTCCAAATAACTGATGGTGGTTCGAATTTAGTCAACCAATGGCTGCGACAAAGTACTAAAATGTTCAGCTACTTGAGTTGGACCGTACTTTGGTGGCATTAGTTTTTCGCTCTGTATATCCGTACTAATAATATACAGGCGAGTGTTGGTTGTTACGCTTTCACAGCCAAGACTCATAACATAGTATTCATATTTATCCACAAAAATTCAACAGTTCCCGAGGAAATAGCGACAAACGACTTACGTGAACGAAGCCGGGCAACTGCTTAATATTTTAATCCATATCTATTGTATTGTATTTGTCGGTCGGTTTCCTACGCTTACCTAGTCTGCTAAACAGTGAACCAATTTCGATTTTTACTATGGAGACAGCTTGAACCCGAGGAAGGACTTAAGTAGTTTTATCCCGCGGGGAGCCATAAACGACTTCGACGTGGACATCCACAAAATTAAATATTGTAGCATGATGTTTAAGTACTAATAGGGGTCCAGACCGGCGTGGCTTGGTAATATCGTTCCAAATAAATTGGCCTAACACTAAAATTAATTACCTAATTGGTTATTTCAGACACTAGTTGGGCTAGTTAAGGCTATAACAACTGAAAGCGTACACCCAATAGACCTGATGACTTACGAGCGAGGCATGCAGGACCTCATCGACTCCATGCTGTCAATCCTACCCGGGAAGCGACCAACAGTCAAAGAGCTGATGGGAAGGACCATTATACTGCCAATGGTTTACACGGTTTTACTAGACGCTGGTGATGACGAGAAACTGTACATGGTTGTTAGAGAGTTTGAAAATAATGATGGTGCTTGTCTGTGAATTTAATGATATGACATGAGGCCCTACTTTAAAAATCGAAGTTCGAAGTTTCGTTAGCTCCATCCCGGTCACTCGTCATTCAATATCGAAAGGGGTAGAGCTAACGTAACTTCGATTTTTTAAGTAGACCCCCAGGATAGTATAGTTTCTAAGATAACTTATACAGTGTGTAAATGGTATACGGGCGTTTATTAAAACTGGACATAGATTAAGACTACTAATCATTAACAGAAATAATTATTTTGATTACGCTAACGTATATACACCGTTATTAATTTTTGAACATACTATCGACCCGCAATGTACATCGAAGTCCATCTGTCAGGTAAGTACGTAATGTTTAATTAATTGCATTTTTCGTTATACATTGCGTGTTAAATTATTTTGTATGGTTTTTTTTTTAAATTAATTTTAACAAAAGCTGCTTAAATGTGCTCAGTAGGGGTTATACTAACCACAGTTAAAAGGAACGCCCGTATACCATTTACACACTGTATACGGTTACCTATCGATGTTTCGCCCCAGTTTCATTTGTCCGAATTTTCAAAAGTAATAAATAAAATAAATAAAAATAAAAATATTTTATTTTCAGATATCTCAGATCCATAGGTTGTTAGTTACAAAAACACTTATAAAAACTAAGTTAGTACAGTAATAATATTAATATTTCAGTGTCGTAAGACATGAAGGTCGGTGTATCGGCGGAGAATATCCGAATCCCACCTCCCTGCTATCATTTTCAGGATGCTATTTGTGCTCTCCCTCATCTGCCTCACCACAGAGGCCGTCTTCTTCCGTATTATGGCATAAAAGTCCTCTACGCTAGCTCTGGCAAACATCCCAGAGGCGCTGCAGAATCGAGGAAGCCCAAACAGCATCCTGAAAATGTTATTGTATTGGATTCGCAGGGTATTGTAGGGCCTCAGCCCGAAACTAGCCCAGAGGCCGCACGTATAGAAACTTTGACAGTAAGCTCTAAATAAAGTCAGCTTCACTTGAGCACTGCAGCGCGCGAACCTGTGCGCCAGCATCCCGCCTCGGACCGACAACGCCCTGCGCTCCCGCTCTATATCGAGATCGTCTTTTAGGTCCTCGGTCACAATATGACCTAGGTATTTGAACCGTGTAACACAATTTAAAGGAACTCCGCTTAACAATATTTTGGGCGAGTAGGCTGGACATTTAATTTTACCTTTGAAAATCATGAACTCACTTTTAGTAGCGTTGTACTTCAAACCGTGCTGTTGTGCATACATCTCGCATGAATTAATAAGCTTTTTAAGGCCTGATACTGATGGACTCAGCAGCACCATATCGTCTGCATAACTAATATTATTTACACAAACATTATCAATTCTACAGCCGGCACGAATGCTGCTGAGCCGCTCAATCAGTTCATTCACATACAAATTAAATAATCTAGGTGAGGTTAGCCCCCCCTGCCTCACCCCACAATTCAATTAATGCATTTGTCTGAAACTGATGTAGCTTTCCAGGATTAGTTATAATTAAAACATACAAAACCATACCTAGACTTTAACCACTCTTTGTCCCAGTTTTAAATTTTAAACTAGATTTAGGTAAACTCAGAGGTTGTTGATAAACTATAACTGGGG
This sequence comes from Acleris laterana, assembly GCA_963966035.1. Taxonomy (NCBI): domain Eukaryota; kingdom Metazoa; phylum Arthropoda; class Insecta; order Lepidoptera; family Tortricidae; genus Acleris; species Acleris laterana. The sequence goes on along the minus strand of OZ014441.1, from coordinate 13,276,355 downwards.
ATAAATAATTATGTACTATAACGGAGGTATGAATACTGGAATAAAAATATGTATTTGTAACTTGTTCATTTTTGGACAAATAAAACTGTTGGCGGTGGTTTGCCCGTAAGTATTCCTACTGCGTAGTCCTACTGACCAAAATTAGTATAATAAATATGAGCTAGGTTTAGGTTATACTAGTTCCGCAGCTATCCCTGAGGGCCAAACGACCAAAATATGAGCTCCACGCCCGTTTGATATTGTAGAAACCATTGGTCAGTAGGACTACGCATTAGGACCACTGGCAAAAATGGCCAATAGACTTAGCTTTAAGAATTATTATTTTTATCAGGAAAGTTAATGCGTGCGGGTAACGCCTAATTTAAGTAAATAAATATATAAGCAACATATTGTGACAGATTAAAAATAAAACGAATTAGTATGACTTAAAAGTTTTATTTCCCGTTTTGCTGTTAAGAAAGTGTATAGGTATCTGTTCTTTTGCTTAAAAATGTCAATTTTGTGTAGTATCCACCTTAAAAGCAGCAACCATGTGTGTCTGTTCTTATCAGCTTAACTGGGCACGCAATTATATTAAACTTAATGGATTAAAGGAAAACAAAGTTGTTTTTATCTGTTCTTACAGCTTAGTTAGGTTATACTTTTTCACAGGCCATTTGTTTGGTCTGTCTCCATCTCTTCATCGCCTTCCTCTGAAATAAAAAGGAGATTATTTCATTACTTTATTTTGCTATGCAGTAACGGTATCTGCTGCATTGCACCACTGACGGCTTTTTCAGGCTGATATATGCTGTAAGCACCGTATCAAGAGCTGTAAGTTGTTATGACCATTTTTAAAGCATGTTCTTGTTTCATGTTTAACGTTTTTAACTAAACGTGTCATACCATACAAAGTCATACCCTATTGCCGGTTCATGACAGCGAATTTCCACCGCACGACTACTTATTGAAGCCTACTTTCGAGCTGTCTATCAAGAACCTGTACCGCGGATATATCCGCTAATGACGTTCTAAAGTTGATGAACAATCAACAACAAATAGCAACAATATGACGAGTTATCCAAGGATGTAATGTTATTGTACGCAACATTAAGGATTCATGTGATCTCTCGAACTGGTATTTGTCTCTAAATGGTGCACATTAAATGCTTAAAATATAAGTTGAAAAAATGGATGATACACCATCCTGCTTTGGCAGGACAACTCAGATCTCGTTCAGCCAGGAATCACTTTTGGATGATGGACTCCTGTGGAAATGATTATTGTTTCATGAACCAATTCATGTAATAATAAAAAAGCTGTATTCGTAGAAACAGCGGCAAAATATTCCGCTCAAACCTTAAAATTTAAAATTATTATTAATAATTATATAGCATAAGTGCGGACAAGGCTACAAAACTTCATTTTTATGAAAAATTCCAAGGTGATCAGATCAGTTCACTCTTATACTAGAGCTTTTCAATCTCATCGTTGGCATTACAAGAGATGAGGACCTATAGTTGAATTGTTATAGTATACAATAAAGACCACAGAATAGCCCCAAGTAAAGGAGTGTTCAAATCACTTGAAAATGAAAAAAAAAAGTCATCTTACGCTGGCCATTAGTAGGCTGAAGCTGTAAAGGTTTCTGTCCAGGGATCTGGCCTGACTGCAGCATCCTTGTGAGCCTCTCGACTTCTTGAAGAGACGAAGCACTCTTGATGGCCTCGCGAATTTTGTGAATTTCTTGAGGAGTAAGATCTGGAAGTGTTCAGATAATAATGAGTGTCAAAACGATCAAAAATTTTACAAATAGGGAAACACCCAATGATGTCCTAGTTGTTTTAGAAAACACCTCTATTAACTAGAAAAAGTTCTTGATGTTAATAATTAGGTAGCTAACAAACGGAGTATTTCCCCTGTTCGAAGTAATTCAACCGTATTTTATCAAGTACTGTTAGATCAAATTGGATTCAGGAATGTCAAATGTACGAAGTTACTAAATTTTGATTTTATATACACATTCACTAATGGGCCTTTATAAAACTAAGCCTTAACCCTTTGAACGACAAGAACCACTAAAGTGGTTGTGTACTGTTGTACCTACGACACCATGGTCACATATACAGTGCAAAATAGACCACAAGTATTTGCGACATAGGGTTGATATTTGCTGTGGTCTACAGCTGCCATTGACGTGTGAGGACGAGACGTTTGTATCAAGTCAATGGCTTTCCAAGGGTTAAGCTGCAATTGAACTGAGAGAGGAGGCGTTGCAGTGCGGCACGTTCCGATACTAAAACCGGCACCACCACTCCTTGGATACACTTTTTAGTATGAGACCTAACAAGTAATATGTTAATAAATATATACTTTTGATTTTTGGTTTTAGTTTAAAAAACTACTATTTATTTTTTACATAACTTCTGAGTGCCTCAATGTGATGATTGACAAACAGTGACTTATTTTAAAAATACACATTTGTTCAAATTGTGACTTACTGGTGACTTTAGAGTCAGGCAGGTTTCCTCCAGGGACAAACGTTTTGGCCTTCCTACTGATCTCCTTCAGTATTTCTTTGCCTTTCTTTGTTTTGAACAAAACAGCGGCATCATCTCTATCCTTCTGCTTGATTTTTCTGAAGTCCAGTAGCCTTAGATCTGGCATTTTAAATGCTATGTATGCTCTGTCAACAATAAAGATATTATATTTTCTTAAGAATAGTGTACTTAAAGAAACACACCAGATCATACACTATACCCACCCAAAGTATCAAGTCTATCCGCAGTTTGAACATTGTGTACCAACTAGTGTAAACCAGATATTCAGTGGGAATGTCCCAATTGATACAAAATAATAATTAGCCATAGTTTATATTTTAAGGTAGGGCTCGGATGATAGATAGACATCACTTTCATACACAAACAATTATTATGGCCTTCTTCTTCTTCTTTAGCATATATCTGTCCACTGCTGGACATATGCCTCTTATGAGATATGGCGACCACTAATTTCAGTGCAAGAGCATTTTTCAAAAATAAAATTGGTTCAGTTGTGTCAGAGATTATCCCCAACATACTAACAAATAATCACAATTTACTGAGTGCACTTTGCAAGGCAGCTTTGTTATTTATTATGGATTATACCTGTAATGCTGTTTATTTGCAACAGGGTTGTTCATAAGGGACAGAGTTCTTAGTTTGGGCAATGTTGCAAGCGGATCCAGGTCCCCAAGCTCGGTGATATTGTTGTTAGACATTATCAATGAGTCCAAATTGGGCACATACTGTTCCAAATTTTCACCAATGCGTCTGTGAAGGAAATAAAAGAGATACATAGAAAATAACTTAAATAGGTGTTTCAGATTGTGGATAGCCAGACTCTTATACCAGATACAGTGTGACTACTTCGAGCATGTAACGTTACAGCTATCGTTCGCCGAATATGTCTGAATACCGTGTTCTTTACGCTGTTGTAGGCACCATATGCAACATGAGTCAGATGACTCAATGTAATTGCGGCTTTATATGCTCTGATGCAGGTCTAACCAACTTTACCTGAACCCTTAAGACTTTTTAAGAGCTATTGCATTGTACTTAGTATGGCAAGTAGATTGACAAAAAAAAATGATGCTGTACAGAGTAAATTGGGTTAAATCTGAACATCAGATCAGTTTACTTTGGTTATGAAAAATAGTAACCCATGACACAATTCGTTGACATTAGGGTACTTACACAATCCTATTGTTATTCAACAATATACACTTCAAGCGTTTCAATAGTGGGAATCCATCCAGCTTTCTGACGTCATTGTCTGAGAAATCGATGGTGTCGAACTGATCCAGTGTGGCTCCTAAATTCTCTATTTGGGGTATTTTGTAACCTGAAAAGTATAGACAAAATTGAAACAATTGTGGGACATTTTTTTATTAATGTAGGAGGTATTTTGTTTTTTTTTTACAGCAGCAACATCTACTAAAGCTGCCGCTGCTGATTGATAATTAATACTATTTAATCAATCAAAAAAGTTAATAACCCAAAGGTGTTATTTATATAAAAACAAGAAAGGTTATCATTTTGAATACGTTTAAACTAACCTCTCAAATCCAATTCGCGGTCCCGACAGGGATTCATATACTGCATAGAATTTTGTATCAGCTCTGTAGTAAGTTTCACCATCTTGATAATACACTAGTTATCTAACATCAAGTTTAAACATTAATAGAAAAGCCAAACAAAGCGTAATTACATCAGTAAAATAGCCGCAAATCACTTCAATCAACGCAAACACGAACGAAAGAACCAATCGAAACATAGACAAAAGTGTGTGTGTTACGAACATAAGTGACGTATGCCACAGATAACAGAAGGGAAAATTAGCGTCGCAGCATCATAGACTATAATGCCGGGCATATCTGCGGAATTCGGTGAATATTCATAATGACGGCAGAAAGCAATTTTGTCGTATCTAAAAAATAGAGGTTTACACCAGAGCAAAAATAACACTGAAAAAATATAACTTTTTAACTAAAAGAGATAAAGAGATAAGTCCTAAATAAAAACTTGTAAGAAAATAATGATAATTCAGGCAGACACAATAAATTTATTCTAAAGTTAGTAGGGTGCGTTGTCGAACAGTGAACCAACCAGATACTTTGAACCACCGCCATATTGGGAGAACTGCGACGTTGCCACTTTGACCGAACTTGTTAATACTTGCCCCGCGGGCACCCTTCCCCTCTCCCGTAGTGAGCCGGCGGCCACGGCTAAAGACTGACGTGTGAGTGCGGTTTGTTTGTTGCACCGAAAGAAAACGGAGTATTCTCACGTAAGTGTCTCGATTTTTGTATATTTTGTTATTAACTATAAGGACAAAAGCTGTACATTATCGAAATTGCTGTAGTTTTAGTCGTTTTATGAGCATAATGCGTTGTGGCAATTCAATATACAACCTATATATTTTTTATATTGTAAGTTGAATAGTGTGTGTATTAAACAGTGAACCAGGTCCGCATAGTACTTACTGATCCGGTTCACTGTGTACCTTAGGTTCACTGTGTACCTACCTTAGGTTCACTGTGTACCTTAGAACCAAACTAAAACTTTTTATTTTAACAGTTATTGTTTTTGACATGTGGAATAGTTTATATGATAGGTACTTAAAGAAGTTCTGGCTTGACTCTATCTCCTAAATATCAATTATCCTCTAGATACGTAAAATGTAGTTTATGTTTGTATATTTAACTATTAATATGTATATTTCTATATCTATTTATGTAGGTATTTGAATGTAGTTTTATTTTAAATTTAATTATATAAGTTTTATTGGTCTTCTTCTTGTACACTTGTTTACTCGTTGCACAACCGTTCACTCATCTCAATCTCTCAAGGGTTAGCTGGAAGAGATCCCTTAAAGGGATAAGTTCGCCTTTGTACATATTTCTATATTAATTGTATTGTTATGGTTTTTCTTTTGTACAATAAAGTGTTTACATACATACATACATACATACTTTAAAGTTTTTTTTATTAGAAGAAACATTTGTTTCGCTTGTATTTTTTAAAATAAAAGTTGATTTTCAAAAATTGCGTGTTTTTCTTTCACAAAGCATTTTTTACTGGAAATGAAATAATAATTGAATGTTGAAATATAGTTCAACAGTGAACCATATTTCAACAAGATTCAAGGTTCAGCGTTAACTACCCATAGTATACATTGAGCCAATTTTCATTTAAAAAAAAACACCTTCTTTATGGGTTTGGATTCGTTCCTTTGGTTTTCTGTAGCCTGTAACTGAGAAACCCTATAAAATTACCTAAATTATGACACCAAAACGATTTATTTTTTCTCTTTTTTAGCTTTATTTTGTACCAAATTATATAGTACACAGTGAGCCAAATAATATTTTTTTTGAAACTCCTTTATGAGTCTTGGATTGTTCCTCTGGCTTTATGTAACGTGTAACTGAGAAATCCTATGAAATTACCTAAACGATGACGTCAAAACGAAATTCTTAGCTTTATTTTCTAGCAAGTTATATGACTTAGAAAAAAAGGTGGTTCACTGTTCAAAGCACATTAAATTATGGTTCACTGTCGAAATATAAGTGGTTCAGTGTTGACTATCCATAGTACACAGTGAGCCAAATTTCATTTTTTTTTAAGACCTCCTTTACGAGTCTTAGTTTGTTCATCTGGTTTTCTGTAATATAAAACTTAGAAACCTTATTAAATTACCTAAACGATAACACTAAAATGAAATTCTTAGCTTTTTTTTCTATCAAGTTATATGACTTAGAAAAAAGGGTGGTTCACTGTTCGATAACGTTCCCTATAACATCTGTTTTTCACGTGATTCAGCAAAACATTTTTTAGTCTCGGAACGCAATTATGTCGTATCTCGAAGTCATTATATATGGGATGTGGAAAATTCTTATAAATTATTTGCGGCAATTTCGCTGTATATGTAATCTAGCAATAAAGTAGTTTTAAATTTTGGGTATATGTATTACAGAGCAATAATTATAGTTCATTTATTTTAAGGTAACTAGAAACAATTAAAATTAAAGTATAAAAATTTTGGTATAAGTATCACAGAGCAATCATTATAGTTCATTTATTTTAAAGCAACTAGAAATAATTAAGAGTAAATTGGGAAAAATTGTTGTAAGTAAGTAGGTAAAAATAAAACCACAGATAAGTTTCGCATAAAAAGGTCTTATAATTATAAATATAACAAAATCACAATTTCTTTATTAATAAAACAATAGGAACATCACCGTTATTCTGTAATTTTTTCTGCGATGAACAGATGTCCTCAACTATGCGTTTTGTCTCATTCAGATAAGCTTTCGGCTCGCGGAATGTAGGTGTTAGGTCTTTAACATGACTTAATTCAGCTTTTTTCGAATGATGTGGTGTTGGAGTAAACGAAGTTAATTCTGGTGCAAAATAGTTAGTTTCATGAAGTGTACCTGTATTGCCGCGCCCAGTAGATTGAACTTCCTTCCATCCTTAAAGATAACTTCATTAATAATCGTAATCTTACTTTTCTTTCTTTTTGTGTCTGTTTCATCTTTGCAATAGTCTTGCCCCTGTTTTAACACGTCCATCCATTGACGCCGTTTTGCCATCTGAAATTATCAGGAATTTTATATAATGTAGGAGAACCAACGGCTTAACGTGTTTTTCCAAGACAGGACTGCACTCTTTGCTGAGTGACTGTACATACACTATCAGAAAGTACTCAAAGCAACAAAACAAATGAGCCGAAACTCGACTATCTCAACACTTTTCATCACCAAGTTCCAGGGCCTACATCCCTGCTCCATCATCATATCAGCATAAATGGTGCATAAGTCAAATTTAACTTGCAAGATTTGAACCAAACTAACTTATATAACACGGTAAGTAGAATGAAAGCTTGTAAATAGATGACAAATATTCACTTCTACAATATTTTATTTAATAGGTTTAAGTATTTACCTTTTCATGCGTCAGTACAGCTCATTCGGAAATAGCTACGTTGACGACGGTCGGCTCAAAAATCAGCTATTAAGTCATAACACAAACATACCTACGAGTTTTTAGGTTTCATGTAGGTACTCTCTAATTATAATTATGTAAAGTCGGGGTCAATAGAAATGATAAAAGATGTATTTGTTATGATGTTGATTTAAAAAAAAACGTATAGTTAATAGTTATTTAATCTTAAACGGAATGTAAAAGTAACAATCAAGCGTGTACCTACCTCACGCGATGTCCAAAAGTAGGTAGGTACGGTGTCGTGATCGTAGTGTAATAATGGTAAATAGGTCCGTTTGGTTTTGTTTACAAATCTTTTGTCATTTCTATTGACCCGGAATATAGGTAGGTACAACAACTACTTGAAGCCTAATTCTTTAATATTATCGAACGATTGGTAAGTAGGTACCTACCTACTTGCAAAAAAACATTCCCTACCACGGTAAATATTACTATTATTTCTACTATGTAGGTAAATATTAGTAGTAAATTACAACAACGTTGTTTACTTACCTTATCTGCCTTCTGGTAAATCCAAAACTAATGAATTGACTCTGCCAAACTTGTCGAAAAATCACACGTAGGTACGTCTGCTTTCTAGGTAGGAAGTAACTCGCTAGACTTATAGTCCGCGCAGATCTATCGTAAATCGAAGCGTATCAAGGGGGTGCGGGAGATTTTTTTAGGAAAGTAATATTATGCAATTTTCAACTCTTTTTAGTCATTTTACGTATTTAATTTGTTTGAAAATGTACTGACCATATTGTGGTATGTCTAAAATAAGTTTTTTTGGGCGATAAATTGTTGTAAGTTTAAAACAAATGAATGAATAGCGGCAATTTTTTTAGCATATCTACTATTTTTGAACATATTCTGGCAATCAAAAACGATGTAACTTGTTATAAGCCTTTACTTTTGTGCGTCAATTTTGCTGTATCTCATGTTCGCACATAATTTTCTCAGGATGACATTGATGCAACTCGCTAAGAGAAAAAATATCTAAGCGTCAATTTTGCTGTATCTCCGCATTCATGTTTTTATGATAACAAACTTTTGTGGTAAGTATTTGAAACTCTCCAAACGTAACCATTTTATCTCAATACATCAAAATACATAGAAAGTAATTTTGATGTATCTAACTATCAAAACTAAATAACAAATAATGTCCTAAATACAACATTACAGGTAATGCTTTGGGTAAAATGTTTGGATAAATTCGACGTCGTATATAAAATTAAAATCGTCCTAGAAACACGAGACTTAGACCATTCTTCGCAGTTTTTTTTTCTGATTCAAATAAGGAAAGAAAAAAAAAACGATTTTTCTAGATACGACAAAATTGCTTTCTACCGTCGAATTATTGGTGTGGCTATTCTAGCTTTGTAGAACAGAGGGGCTATTGCCTAACGCACTCGCAATCGCAACCGTTTTCATTTTCAAAATCGAGCCTGTCTGCATACAAAATGAAAACAATTGTTACGCTTTGAAGTCGATTGCGATTGCGAGTGCGTTAGGCAATAGGACAGCAGGTGAAAGCGACGATATTTTTATTCTTCAAGCGATCGCTATAGCGAAAGCGATAAGATCGAGTGTTGATAGTTTTTTTTTTGTATTTCCGATCTGTGCTGTACTTATGTGTCGTTCAATAAAGATGTGTCTTCATTGTATTCTATTATATTGTATGGTATACCAGTGTATAAAAGATAACTTTTTTGGTCGGTTTTATGTAAAAGTATTTTATATTGTTCTAATTTGTCTGATATTAAGGGATTGGGAAAATTGTCCCTTAGGCCCTGCGCAAACTGGGGCGGAAAGTAAGGCAGATGACGGATTGCGCTTACGAGCAGGGGCGCACTCTGCAGAAGTCTGCAGTCCCGCCTGCGCAAGCCTACGCTTGTGGATGTTTGCGGACGCTCGCAGTAATGTAGGGGATTTTCTTCAGCGGTGTCCGCTGGCGGTAAGTTTCTCTTCGATAACACAGTGTCCTTCCTTAGCCAATGCACGCGAACGCGAAGCGATACGATACGTTTTTACACTCAAAGCGAGGCGATGCTACGCGACTGCTGTGCTTAAGATCGCATCGCGTCGCTTCGCCCCTCCCAATTAAGCCGTTGTTTGAAAACTCTTACGTACCAATATATACAAAGTTGTCATAAAATTATACGGTTGATACATGTAAAGTAACTAAAGAAGGATGGTAACTATGAAGTACAAAATTCGAAACTTCGGATCCTCCGTCCTTTTCTCTTTCGACATACATACACATACATAAGCTCACGCCTTTATTCCTTGATGGGGGTAGGCAGAGCTACGGAACAACTAACTAAAAACTTGTTAATAATTCTGTAACCACATGTATCACTTTCAACCCGCTTCAAAGATAAACAATGGCCTACATTACGACACATGAAAATATTTATAAATTTACTTTTTTGAGTGATGTATTTTTTTACTTTCATTGCACATGTTTGAGAAAAGCACTATACATACCTCGCCGTGAAAAGGGGTTGCCATCCTCGTAATCCTCGTCTATAATATATCACTCGGTCGGACATTTACTACAAAAGCCGGGAAGTAGGGGGACTTCCCGGCTTTTGTTAAGTAAATATACTATATTGCCTTTGACGTGTTATCGTATTGTCGACCATACATTATAAGCATATTATGTGCTGTCGACGTTTTGATATTCTCTTTTTTACTCGACAGTACTTAATAAATGGAGGTCGAGTTAAAAACAATACCATAAACCATAATACAAATACACAGTTACTAAGAAAACCTACAAAGGCAATTCATGGGTTCTATCTCAGGTTCTACCAGACATAGGTACCCTTATAATCTGTGGTTCCACCCACTAGAATAGAGACCATTTATTAATAATAATAATAATACTTACACCCAAATTTTACAGGATATGTAAACTAGGTTAGGTATAGGTGCCCTTCCCTATAACGGAAACAAGGTAAACTGTATTATTTGTGTTATTTAAAGTTTTTGCCGTCCCTTATCTTCGTCGATGCATCAAAATAGTATGTTCCAATGACAACATTATCGGTTATAATCCACAGATTTTAATAAATTACACGCGAATTGGCTCCATCAGATTATTCTAATCTTTTTCATATAGTGTTTAACCTAATTAACTTATTATATTACGCAGTAAATGGAAATAAACCAGTCCATCCACACAGACTTGTACACTTAGGGTTCTGTACGGGCGGCTATAAAGAGATGTATCCGCTTTTTCACCTTATTGAATTGTGCTAAATAAAAAAAATATTAGGGGCCAATCTCACACTATTCTGGGGTCCTAGTGAAAAATGGTACAAGTCGACTTATCTCGTAATAAATGCAAAAATAAAAAATGATTATATTTGTTAAAATTTAGGAACATTAAACTGTGCAAAGGTTGGGATCTCCTAGTAAGTAAAAGAATACCTGTGACAGGAGACCCCGCTCTTCCATAACGTATATATATATATATATAGGGGCCGCCCTAGGCGTACTTTTTCGAGTCAAATCGGTGAAATACTGGAAAAGGGCCGAATCTTAAGTACCCGAAACCGACGTGCGTGCATGACTCGATGTATGAATGTGGAAGAAGCGAAAGAAATTTGTCAAGATCGTAGCAAGTGGAAAGAAGTGGTCTCTGCCTATCCCTCTGGGAAACAGGCGTGATTTAATGTATGTATGTATGTATATATATATATATATATATATATATATACTATGGGTATTAGACAACGATGCGATGTAAATACTTACATAGAGACAAAAACACTTCATTACATAGAGAACATTCAAGACTCAGAAACAAATACACGCGCTCACACACATATTTGCCCTCATTGAGAATCGAACCAGGTAACGCTATATTATAGGAACTACCAACTCGGCCAACGCGTCGTCAATTAGGTCCAAAAGAGGATAGGAAAGTAACGTTTGTAGAACAATATAAATAATATAAAATATAATTATGTACACAGGCGAACTTATCCCTTTAAGTGATCTCTTCCAGCTAACCCTTGAGAGTTACGTCTCTTTGTAGTCAACTGTACTACACAATATTATACGTTAAATTAAATAACTCTCGTCCACGTCACTTTCATGGTGTGGATTGCCAAGAATATTTATGGTGTCGTTGTTGTGGTTGGCATTGGCATCACTACATAGTACAAAACAAAGTCCCTTCCCGCTGTCTGTCTGTCTGTCCCTATGTATGCTTAGATCTTATAAAACTACGCAACGGATTTTGATGCGGTTTTTTTAATAGATAAAGTGATTCAAGAGGAAGCTTTTAATGTATAATAAACTCTGTTTTATATACGGGTGTTACAGAAAACTCACATAAACCGAAGCGAAGCGAGGGCGGGTCGCTAGTGTACTCGTAAGTACCTTGAGTCGTTTTCAATTAAAATGAGCAAGATATCAACAAGACTAACCTAACTAACAACAGGACCAATTTACCATTATTAATCCATTATTTGATCACGTACTTTAAAGATCAAGTGAGGTCTTAATTTCTAATGATTTATACACTTGTTAATTACTTTCATAGTAAGGTTAAATTTTAATAATAAAAAAATACATCGTAAAAAAGATGTTTGAACTAACTTGATTAAAATCCGACTATAGTTTCAAATTGATCATGATGGCAGTCCTCTGGATCCCTACCACCAAACCACCATCGGCGAATTTCTTACGGCGCTTCTTTTCCGCCACGGTGGTCTTGCCCAAATGCCAAAGTAGCTAGTGGATTCACTCCATATTACCGACGTGTAAAAGAGCTTTCGTATGGCCAATTTACTAGCAAAGACGCATTCTAATATCCTAGTTCTTTGAATCAGCAATGCATTACTATTAATAATTAATAGTAATAAGGTTGTGATTGCTACAGGAGTTTTATTTGAGATGCTCCTATTTGGCTTAGAAGGGCAGACTTCACTTCAGCACCTCAAAAAGACAGGTTTTATTGTTAGTGTGCGCAAAATTCGATTTTGCTGCGAGTTTGAGACAAAGTAACTTTTTAATAACTGTTCGCTATATGCATGGGTGGTGATAGTGGTAAATGGATGCGGGTGGCAGGATGGGAACCCCCTTTCGAATATGGTTCCGTATCAGACAAAGGCTATTAAATATATTTTTAAATGTCCGCCATGGAGATTAATTTGAACTAATATTAAATATGTCACACTAAAGGTTTATTTTAAGGGTTCGTTATATGTAGGTATTCTGTATCTTTCTGTCTGTATAGTAAAGTTTATCATTAAGTCTAAGGCTTTGACTTCTGTAAGATGTTTTTCGCCAATATCGAGTTATTTATAGACAAACACGATGGCAGAGAACTATTTCTCTAATCCATGGATATCACACGCGGGGACAGTTGTTCAGTTAGAGTATTTTCTCTTGTGGAAGAAGCAAATGGGGTTAGCTCCACGCCCTTCTGTCCAGTCCAAAGTTATTCTCAGTGCAATACAGGGTGTAATCTAAGTCGTGAATCAAATGATCACCTCTGTGTTCTACCCACGAGTATGAATAACGTTCACTATGGGACCAACTCTGAAAACACGAAAAAAAAAACAGCTGCTTCATACATTTTGGTCGAGTACGTAATGAACTTTTCTATGAAACAGCAGATTTTTTTTTGGTGATTTCAGATTTAGTCCCATAGTGAAAGTTGGTCATACTCGTGGGTAGAACACAGATTGGAAATTGCCTTCGGGAAGACATTTCTCCGTGTCGCTCTTATGCTAGTCTGACTTTACCCGAAAGACTGAAACCTGTTGCACTGTACAGTCGGCCTTATAAGTAGCTGCAGTCTGTGTAGTACCTCGTCGCTTTAATGTCTTTGTCAGATTGAAGAAGTAGTTCAAGTATGACGTTAAAGTGATAAAGCATAGATGTGGCAGAGTCATAATATAAGGCCGACCATCCATCACTCAGATAAACTATAGAGAGCGTTATTTGAGATAGTCTTCTGGAAAACCACTACTATTCCATACTATTCGGTGTAAAATAAAGAAAATGAAACCACTTTTGAGTTTTCTCCCATATCTTTTTATTCTAAATACATTAATATTCTTTAGTTCAACTCAAATAGTCATTTAAACTATTACAAGCTATTTTTTTATTTTTAACATAAATAATAAGTAATGCAAATGACCAGCATTGCACACTTTAACTTGTTATTAATAATCATTTTATCTAAGTATTATCCAATCTTAACCGTAGTACAGGTAAAACACACAAGATTGAATCGTACTGGTTACCTACTGTCACATTTACAACGGGATGCGGGTAGTTTTACATTTCGTTTGCAGGATATACATATATGGATCAAAGAGGTACTATACTTTTTTTATTTACAAAGAATTTTGCCTTAGACATAGTACCTAAGCGTACTAACAATCTAACATGCAACATCTTGTAATAAGAAATTAATATATATTAACATTAATACAGTTTTAATATTTCTAAAATGATAGTAGAGACATCGAAGTGGTCAGTAGGTATGCATATTCAGTTGCTATGTTTTACAAGACAAACTACGCAAGATTGGGTACGTACGTTATACACAGATCTACTGTAGTACGAACAATTTTTAACACAATTTTGTTACAAATACATAGGTACATTAGAAAACAAATGATTCTAAGCGTAATCTTTCTATTTTAACACACACATATTATAAGCGTTTTAATTTTTCTTATGTCAGTTGACTTGACATACTGATCCTAATCTACGCATTTCCAAATCAGACATTTTGAAGACATCGGCGAATCCGCACAAGCGTGACTCGATTCGGATCGCCGATTGAAATCTTAATTTACCTACGAAAATAATGTACATTGGACCTTCATTCTTGACTCTGATGAATGATTGGCGAGAAAATGACCTGCATTTATAAAACATAATAATACTCAAGTTGAGATACTACGAAGAATACAAAATAAAGTGCGAGGAACTAAATCATTAATAATCAAATATCTTTTGAGTACATGAAAGTATAGAGACCAGCTCGTAAAACAATTAATAGAATTTACATTACATGGATATAATGGCGTATAGACATCCTTAAAGGTACATGTGATTAAGTAATTGCACCCTCCTGGTAGAGTTCAAATGCTGAGAGTACCAGTTATTATCGTAGGTAGACTGCGACGTCTATGAAGGGATACCGAGTACCGAGGCTACCGACAACGACACGTTACTACTCTGTGACTACCGGCTAGAGCTCGTTGCCAACTCAGATCTGCTCGACGCGACATCGAAGCCGATATCGACTTGTTGACACGGACTCATTCGCGTTAAGAAAATATCACAACAATCTCTAGAGCTGTCTGTTACCGTAGCTGCTTCATTTTTCCGCTTATTTTCCTAAGACGAATGAATATTGACGTAGGTATATGAGAGATTATTCATATGTAAATTAACTTAAAAGTAGGTATGATTGTTGTGCGAAGTGAGCTTAGAACACAAATGAAAGTGCCCGAAGGCAGGGCCGACCGACCAGAGGGCCTATTGCCTAAGTACTCGCAATCGCAATCGACTTCAAAGCGGAACAATTGTTTTCATTTTGTATGCAGACAAGCCTTCGATTTTCAAAATGAAAACTATAGCGATTGAGAGTGCGTTAAGCAATAGCCCCTCAGGTGGGGCATTTAATTGCGAGACCCGGCCTGCGCGCCGCTACCCTTTACACACTTAGGTTACTTCTGCAAACACTTGTATTGAAAATTCGAGAGAAAACTTATTCACAAACCACTCTTGTTAGTAGGTAATTAACATTTTAATGAAACACTTCAAGCCGTTAGTTGCATACTTACTTACACAAAACTTTTACCATAAGATTCATGACTAACATTATGGGTAAAAGGGATAAAATACCTAATTCACATAAAAATACATTACGCTAAAAGAAAATGAAAAGGATCGCCTGCGACCCTTGTACGACATGAGGTGCGAGGAGTGCGCCGGAGCGGCCGGGCGGCCGAGCGGCGCGCGCGCGGCCGAATATCAAATATTCAGGAAAGACACAACAACAACTCCGAAAGGCAATTTTTAAAATTTACCTTAATATAGATTACAATTTACGATAGGTACCTATTACGTTAATATATTCAGGTGAATAACATCATTATCGCGAACCCGTATTAAATATGAGAAACGTGGATGATATGACAATATAAATTACCCTTTCATACCAATTAATAAGCGTTTTCAATGTCCTAACTTAGACTCGTCTCGCCGCGCGGGGCGGCAGCGACGATTACAACTACTTACACGACTTTAACTTTATACCAACCGAAAACTATCTACATAAAGGGATTCCGAACGGTTCTGTTAACTTAGGAAATTGAACTTTACACATCTTTGGTTAGATAAAACGAAACAACAGTAAAAAACACTAGACAATTTGATGGTACAGTCATTGGAGGGACAATATTATTTAGTAGTTAGGTAACTCTAACATTGCATAATAATCACATATAAATAATCATGGTCGAAATGTTACGATGGACCCGGCGATCGTTCCATTTCGACGTAAGCGTCAACAAGTGTTACATTATTATTATCCGGTCCGACAGAGGCCCGCGCCGGCCGGCTCGCGCGGGTGGGCGCGGCGCGCTAAGCCTACTGCCAGATTTTCCACCACACCTGCATCTTCTCAGAGAGTTTCTTACAGATTCCCAGTAGTTTCCGTCACATTCCGCCATCACCTTCCCCTTCGCAGTCTTCGGAGCCTTCACCTTCCTCCAATGTTACCTGCAGACAATGGATAAAAGACTTTAGAACTCTCAAAAATTATGTTCGTAGTAACGTATAAAATATTTGTATGAACTTTTTTTTAATCAACCATTGAGTGTAAAAATGAAAATATGGATAAGAACGATTCTTAGAGAACCATACTTACTTGGAAGCGTATTTGTTCAGGGCGGTCGTCGTCCGGGATAGCATGGGACTGCGCGGGCGCGGGCGGCGGCGAGGGCGGGATCATGCTCTGGTAGTAGTCGCGGTTCTCCTCCAGCGTGTCGAGGATGTCCTGCGCATCGGGGTGCACCAGATCCGCCCACGTCTCCCACAGTGGGTGCACGATGTAATCGATGAACCCAACCTGCGTTTTCTCTATCGTAGAATTGTGCCTGTCGCACATAGGGCTGATATCCATTCCGTGTTCTCTCTCCCGATCCCCTTGTTGGAAGAACTCCTCCATCAGCAATGACACCCATCTCTTGTATAGAGGTAAAGGCTTCGTGGGGTTGCTCAGGTCAGCACAGTGTACGAGATTCTCCAGCACCTGTATTCTATCCGTGTAATTGTCTAGCAATAACACGCCGCTTCCAGCCACTTTCTTCGTCTCTACCATAGTTTTCAAATCTGCTAGGAGGGTCATGTGTTTCGACATGTCTGTGGAAAGCACCATATCTATCACCATTTTTCTGAGCGTCTGCTTCTGTTTCTTGTGAAGGTTTACAAATATGTCACACCCTTCGTTCTGAAGAAGTTTGAAAGCGACGGCGAGGTGATGGTTTTCAAGGACCGACTCGTCGTTGTACATGAGCGCGAGTTCCGAGCTGGAGTTGACTAGGAATTGGTTGGTGAGACCGGGATGGTCAACGTCGTGCACGCAGGCGGCGAACAGCGCGGCGCAAACCTCGATGGGTGTGAACACGGCGTCCAGCGCAGGCGTGTTGAGCAGCACGTTGGTGGACTGTGTGACGTCGGCTGCGTGCAGTGAGTTGTGGAACGGGTTGTCGCGAATGTAATGCTCCTCGAGCGTCACCGCGAACGCTAGGAACGTGCGCGGTGCGATCTGAAGGGTAGTAAGCATCTCCCGCTGGCTGAAAGCGGCATATGCGACGGCAACGAGAGGCCGTCCGCATGACAAGTCTCCAATCCGGAATATATCAACGCCCCAGCGGTCCAAGTCATTCAGGTGCCGGCCCAGCTCCTCCTCGTGGGGAGTATCCACGCCGTACCGCGGCACGCGCTCTCCGGTAAAACTGTTCGTGTGTGTCAATGTCCTTTTCACGCCAGTGATCTGTTAATGAAGATGAATTGGACAGATTAGGTACAATATGTCTCCAATAAACCGTATTGCAAGGACGGCGGAAGCTCACAAGTCGTCTGCTAGTAGTATGACCTCTATTTGAATAGAGGCTTGTTCATGGTCACAAAATAACAATGATTAGATAAGAACAGAAAAATATTGGGACTGCTAAAAAATAATCATAGTGCGGACTGTTTACCATTCGAATTCATATCTCATTTGTTACTTATTTAGTAAGGTATAAATATTTAACACGGCTTTGACTAAATTACCAACCTGTGACATAGTTGTCGCAGGGCCTCCATGGTGTGGCTTTTCTTTTTTCTTCTGTATACGTTCGGCTGCTTCATCGACTTGCAATGATGGCAGGTCGATTTCTTGCTGTTTGTCTGGAATTAAAAAGATAAATAAGTATTTTGAAAAAAAACGGCATAATCTATATTGGTCTAGAATAGGTATGGATTTTATAATTATTTAATAGGGATAATCTGTAAAATATGAGCTACGCGGACGGTTCATAAACATTATATTGGATACAGATTGTAACAGCATATTTCAATTTATGTCGCGCGTTAGTGCCAGATGCCATGTGTTGCATTACTGTTGTCATGTCGGAAATATACTTGCAAGAGGCGTCAAACTGAAATGTCTCTGAATTATAACAACAATCCAAGGCACACACACAGGCACGCAGCATGCAGCATGCCGGCACATTAATACTTGGAAATCATATTATTATTTCCCGAAACCGAAAGAAAGTAGGTGAGCAAGTGAACTGCGCATTTAATATTTGATAGATACCATTCTAGGTCGCGGTATGTGTGTCATTCATTACTGCGCCTAGCTCCATCAATCAATACGGGTTATTATGTCGCGCCAGGTGTTCTAGGTCCCGCCAATCGACATCTCTGTACGTTGAGAAATAATTGCGTGTCGAGAAACTGATAAGGTTTCATGACGTTAAGCATTTCATACGATAAGCGATTTTTACGTAAACGTGATTATTCCCAGTTGCGTCCGATTCTTTGATTTCGAGTTATTATCGAGTTAGTATCGAACTAACAGATCGCTATGCACGGGCAAAAATATTGAACTTTGTACTGAGATGATCTTTAAATATCTCACAGGTATATACCTGTATATGAGTGGTCTCCGTCTAATGATATCGCAGTTGCGATCGATTTATATAATCGATTCACGGTTATAATGAGCTCCCAATTCACGAGAGTGTGACGCCATGCGGGGCCGGTCGTGATTGTATAATTTCGGTCCCACTTACGAAGGATTACACAGCAGCCGTTATCTGTTTACTACCACACTCCTACGCAATAATACCTTATTAATAAGTAGGTATAAGGACTATCTAATCTTAAATGATAACAAATGGGAGCGCAATAAAAGATATATTTAGCTATAGGTGTTTGATGTAATCCATGTGAGGATATATCATATCATTATACTCATTATCCTATCTATTTAGGAATGATTATTCTTAGATCGGATCATTTAATTATCCTTGTATTCATTTAAATACGTCTGAGATCTCTGAGTTTTCATTATAATTGGAGTCCTAAATTGGGGACAGTTAGGTTAGGCTTAGGTTAAACCCATAAATTAACTTTTTTTATAGGCTATAATATTTAATTCAGTGTAACACTTATTCATAAGCTCAATAAACTTACAACATAAAACTGAAAGCAATCCGAGAAGTACCTAGGCCTAGATTACAACCGCCATAGCCTACATATTTTCATTTACAGCTGTCTAAAGCATATATGTTACACTGGCCTAATTTATTTTGCTTATAAATAAAACTTGTTGTAAAATATTGAAACGTGTTCTACGAATCCGCAAACACATTGACGCCGTTGCATTTGAGCAAAACACGCTGGGTGTTCTATAGTAAAACCATTTTTATTTGCGTTCATAAACTACGGCGCCGCGTTCCAACGCGGAGATTGGCTCTTAATTTACGACGGAGAAAACAAAACATTTAGAATTCCCGAGTACCTACGTAAGTAATATATGCACCGAAGTTTGCCATGGACGGGCGCTTGTACACAAATTAAAGCGTCCAGCGCCGGACAATTGTCTCAATGACTCGTCGAGCCGCTCAAATACCCATGTCCTGCATATTTAATGTTCCCAATAAACTCTCGTTGAATATTCATTCCAAGGGCCGCAGCACCGACGCTAATAGCCGGGAGCCGCGTTATGCTCCGCTAAGAACTAAATGGCTGCGGAGGGAGACATTCCTATTAATTCAGATGAAGTAACACTCTTCTCACTATTTAGCCGTAAAATTTATGTATACATATTGTGTATATCATGTATCTTTTGTAAGTACTTTTTGCGTAAATATGTTTTTTGCTTTGTTTTCTGTCTTTCTTTTTCTGTGCACTACTTTTGCTAGTTTCTGTATGATAATTTGGTTAACTGGTAGAGAATGCCATTAGGCATTAAGTCCACTATTTGTACTTTTATTTTGCGCGATAAAGGTTAAATAAATAAGTAAAATACATTTACAATACTTTGTATAGCTACTTCTAGACGGCAAGGCTACAGCTATTAGCCTCCAGGGCACAGTTGCGCGCATAAATAAACGTACAACTCTTTTTCAATGACGGTACTGATAATAAGGTCTGTGTAATAATTATAATCTTTCGTGTATTTGATACGTAACCTATACGGACTTTATTGTTCACATTTCCCTTATCAGTTTAAGTTGCAAGTTCATTGCACACTTTGCAATAGTTTTATAGTAGGTAGCTACAAAAATGTAAAGACTATGTAATAAAAACTCTCTTGTTGATTGTAACGAGTGTTTCATTGTAGATACTTTAAATAGCAATTTATGCTGTATCTAAAACTTACATAAACAAGTATTTAAATCAATGTTTCAGTGCCTCTATTCTAGGCGGTAAAAATGATAACATATTTGACCTGTTATCGTGTTGTCAACTTTTTGTTAGCTCTTATTTCCTTGAAGGTAACGGCGGCCGAGTTTAAAACATTTCCATAACAGATCAAATACGATATCGTTTTACCGCCTAGAACACCAGCCCTGGTCGATTATTTGGAAGTATTTAAAAACAATTTCAGTCTACTATCGTGTCCCAACGTTCATCCGCGATGGCGACCCTCACCCCTGAGATGTTATCGCCGGCACGCCTGCACAAGAGGTCATCAAAACTCCCTTATACATATACATGACTCCAATACGATGGCCCGCTTGGTGACGTGAGATATACGATTTAAAATACGCTAAGTCTATTTGTGCCTGGCCATGGATGGTGTACGTCAGGCACTATAGGCCCACGTTACGTAGCTCTAGACTGAACAACAGATAAGCATCGAGCCGCGTTCGAGTTTTATTGCCAAGAGCTCATCCGTTAGTTTTAATAAGATAGAGCAACTCTTTCGGTGATTAGATATCCTATCTGAACTAAATATGTTACAAAACGAGGCTTTTTCAGATTGCATTGAACCTTGAAGTTTTGTAAGATATTCGATTAATGAAAACAGAGGTTCTCGTAATGCTATCAACTATGTTCCTTAATATATATTATATTTAGGTACTATAAGGGAAAATACCCCTAATGAAGGGCGGAGGCGCGGTTATTGTTTGGGCGGGCGGGGACGCGGCGCGCGTCACGTCGGCCTACATTCCCGGCTCAGTCGTAGACAATACATTTCAATTTCCAATAAAAAAAACGCTTGCGCTTCATTACACTACAGCTTCGATATTAAATTCCGAACATCGCGTTTGTATTGCTCATCTTCTTTTATTGTATAATGTTGTATTACTCTAAATCAAAGACGGAGGTTAGATAGTGCTGTTTTAAACAAGTCTATAAACGATCGCTTTCAATTTAATAACGAAAACTCTTACTACGTTGCTAAGTCAACTTCGATAAAAGTTTGCATTCCTCATTTTACTTTGGCACGGACTTATACAGCTTCCATAAGCGAAGTCAAACAAACTCGCGGCAAGTTATTACCTAGATGTGATTTATTTTTGCCGACAGGAATTCTATTAAGTAGTAAAACTTCGTAAGGTTCAAAATAAAATTAAACTTACCCAAAAATGTGGAGCAGATGTACTCGGAGATCTGGTTGCCAGACTTGCTGGACTCCGAGAAGTGGCTCAGCTCCTTGTTCAGCATTCGTTTGAACTGGAAATGCAACATTTCAACTGAGTGGGCCATCTTCGCAGCACGGCGTCGGAACCAACGCGTGGGTCCGCAGCGGAAGGATTGTCTCTCGGCGCACACGCGCATTTCACAATTAATAAAAAAAAAGGAAAAATAAAAGTCAACTTTGATTTGAGTTCACTCGTGCTGAACGAACACTGCGCTGAACGGGCACGCTCTAAGTAGCTAATAGTCTACGCGTGTAGTAGCGTGGAGCGCTAAGGCAATACTGAAGCTACGCGCTACAGCGCCGATACGGCCGCGCTCAGCGTCTAGACTGTCGTCATCGTCACGCTACGCACTGGGACCACCTTCCCGGTAATACGAATCACTGACATATCCCGAAATCGCATGAATCGTACTTCCCTGGCACGAGCCAGCCTCGCTTTTTCCTCGCTTAAGCCCGACTACGCCCGCAGTGCAGCGAGTTCTCTGATTGGATTTGTCGGGATCTAATTGGCATGGCTTCAGTTTAAAGTAGTAGAACAGTTCATGGCTGCATTTTTCTAGATTCAATCAAGACGACACATCTCTTTGTTTTGTTTCCTTAATTCGTTTTAATTACTTATTCACGTATTCAGGAAAATGAGAAACATTATTAGTTTATTATAGCGTGTGCGATAGCGGCGGTGATATCGGATCAATCACTAACAGCACACGCAGCGGGCTTAGTAACGCGATAAAAGCTCAGCATAGAGCTGATACTGTGGCTGAGCTGCGGTTTTGGTTGCCGAGCGGTCGCGCGATCCATCATCCAGCGTTGAACATGACATACGTACATTTTGTATCTTATGTAAAATTCTAAAACTGTACTTGACCCACTTCTCTATCACCTTGTGACGTTGTCCCCGGTCGGCTTAGGATACGAAGTCGGCTAGATCGATCCAAGACTAAAGTGCTCAAGAAAACGTGTAAGTGAATTCTCGGTCAAACTAGCGAAGTGATTGCCTTTTCTCTAATCATTTAGGAAGATTTTGTTCAGTGATTATGTTCATTGTGGCAGCAAAGACGTTCTCAGATGCCATTAGCGTCACCGCTCTGGCGTCAATTGTCTCAAAGACTGGTTGCGCGATAAAGGAATGACCTTTAATAACATTTATCTGGGTCTCTAACGCCAAATCTATTTCAAGACGTTGAGGTTAGTCATGCTCATGACAGTTTTTATTGTAACAATCACACTAACCGTAGGAAGTTAAAAGTTAAATTTAACTGAAAGGAACTGAGGTTTGATAATAAACTCAATTAAGGAGTTGCATAAAAACGCGAGATATTTCGAGTGTCACTTCACGGGACAGTGATTCCGGAGCTAGCTGACGACACGCTCGGCTTTGTTCGGCCAGCGAGAGTTGTTTTGTGTCAGCTCCTTCATTAAGACAAACCAAATAACAACGCATTCGCAAAGTGGGTCGCAGCGGCGGATAACTTATATAAGATTCTCTGAATTTCAAAAGAACAAAGCGTATTCGGTGGGACGTACATTTGCATAATCATTTCAGTTAATGAAAGTTTATGTATGTTTTTTTCTATTAGGTATCCTGGAAAGTGTCCAATAATAATAAGTAGAATGAGGGTCACTCGGTCAGCGGTGAGGATGTCGAGTGAAAATGTAAAAAAAAATACCCACTCACGAGTTTCCAAGAAGTGATTCACTTCTTTTTAAAAAGTGGTACGTACCTACATGACGTGATTTCTTAATAATTCGGTTTGCTTTCCTATGAAGTACCTGTAGGTTAGGTAGCTAATTAGATATCCTTATTGACTTGTATTCTATTGATTGAAGCTGATTAGCGATTCTAGGCGACGTCTCGCTGATTGGATTCTATTGATCATTCAGAAATCCCCACGGATAATCATATTATCGCTCATTACGGGTCCAAATCGCAGAGAACACACTAATAGCATAATAATTATCATCTCTATAGTGAAACGTACAATTTGTCTCGAAAATGTTGACGATTTAATTCTGAAAATTAATATTGTATTGCATCGTTGTTGGTCAAGTAGTTAATTTCGTTTAAATCGATGTAGCTACCTACAGTAAAAATAATCATGATATCAGTTACTAAATGACTCAAGGGAAAATTGGTACAAAGAAAGTCATAGAAATTACAAGGATACGTGCTGAACGACTTGCGCTGCGAAGAATCCACAGATTGGGATTTTGTTTGTTTGTTTGTGGTTAATTAAACGTTTATATTTCAGTACAGTGAGGATATAAATAAAATGAAATAACTAACTGGTTGCGTCGAAAGTCACATAGGCGAGTCAAAAAATGGGAACGTTTTGACTGACACGGTGGTTGTTAGCCCGGTGGTAGTGCAACCTAGTTCGGTGGTCGTGGTTTCCGACCGATTCCTTTAGAAGCAAACTATATGTGATTGATAAGCGAATTGCTCGTTACTGGTTTTTTATATTAATTTATATTTACATACTGTAAATGTATGTTTAACGCTAATGTTACCGTTGTACTGGGAAGGTGTCCCACCAGAAGCAGTTAAAATTATCCTATCAAAACCATTAAAAAACCACGGCTTGCGAGACTATTGCAAG
The DNA here is from genome assembly GCA_963966035.1 of Acleris laterana. Taxonomy (NCBI): domain Eukaryota; kingdom Metazoa; phylum Arthropoda; class Insecta; order Lepidoptera; family Tortricidae; genus Acleris; species Acleris laterana. Next base: position 13,252,059 of record OZ014441.1, on the reverse strand, counting down.
TTTTATTTATACCTTAGGGCATGGTGGCGGTGTCAGATGAGTTATTACCGAAATGTTTTTTTTAATATAATAAAAATGACAAACGTATTTCATTTTTACAGCACGAACTTTACATTCGAATGATCTACCAAGATATTGACATAAAAATAATCTGACCTACTCAGAATATAGCCTCACTGGATACTAACCCACCTCAAATCTGGCGTACTTAGAAAATGACGTACGGTGAATATGGAAATATACTTAAAGGACTTTCTCATAATCCGACATTATAAGGATCTGACGTGTTTATGATACGACTTAAAAATAATCTAACTTATTTAGAATCTGACTATCTTAAAAAAATACGAATATAAAAACATATCTATTTAGAAAACGGTTCTAAAAGAAACTGGCGATTATAGAATCATACTTTACTCAGCTTTTGACCTAAACCGCAATCGTCTTAAACTGAATCTGTCTCACGTTGCCTAAAGGGATGAGTTATACATATTCAAATTGTAGTTTAGTATGTACCAAGTGTCCATGATTCTTATATTTTATATGTGAACCCGTAAGAGCGCTGAAGAAACATTGGTACAGTTCCAAACTGTAATCAAGATAACGTATTAGGCAAGTCCCTGAATCATTGGGCAATAGTCGCGTGGTTCGCTAAGCGGAATCACACGACCAGGCCTTTTACTGGTGACGTTTACTTGTAAGTCATGACGTATCAGGAAACTGCTGCAAAGAAGCAAAATATCGTGAATACCTAAACATATTATGTCATCACACGATGTAAATTTTCCTTATTTATCCTTTTGCTTTACTGGGATTTATTATATTTCCCATAATTACAATCATGCCACGTTTTGAGGTTTTGATACAGAAAAAGGGGGATTTAAATATGTAAAGTCAATCAAAAAGGTCATTTACCGCTTTAGGAACTTAACGTCATACAAATAGAGTCGAAAAGTGGTAAAGGAGTTTCTTGGTAGACTATTATATATAATCATTAATATCATTATGTTCCGATGACACCTTATGTCATTCTGTTGCGGCTCTGAGTGCGGCTGTTAACGATTTAAAACATAGAGGAGTAATATAGTTCGAAAACATCGTAAAGCATCGTAATGAAATGACCAATGATGATCTTGAAAAAACATGCTGATGATTACCTTGATCGGGAATGTCGGTATAATAGCTGAGCTTAGAGCGCGACAATGACTAGCCATGAAGTCATGAATCCATCGTTACGTCATGGAACGTCACCATAATGACTTCACGAAGTTTGATTTTGCAAAAAAACACAATTGCAAGGAAACAGTGTGTATAAAATAACAGTGACTTTATTGTTCGTAATATCTTACTGATGGGTTTTATAAGAACCCATCGACAAACAGATTTGTTTTGATTTTTTAGTGTTCCTTCATATATTTGGGTGGTCCTACTATACTTTAACCCACCGCTCATTTCGACGGAGCCCTGCTTCGCGGCAGGGCTCATATTTCCGGGGGGTTTGCCCTGCGGGCGTTTTAAGATACCTAACGAACCTAACCTACCTACTTTTGCGGAATAAAAATGGGTTCTGGCGAATTTCTGACGAAAGCGAATAGAGCAGTGGGACGAAGCAATGGGACCACGGGTGGGACCATGTCCCACCTGATGTGGTTTGACGTTTTTATTAGACAGATGTTTTAGATACAAATCTAATGACAGAGCGTTTGTCTAGGTAGCGTTTGTTAACGTAGAATCAGAAAACTATACATTGTTACTTAGATTAAATAAAATCATTCTGCTTTATCGCAGTCGATCAGATTTTATCTTTTAGCTTGTTTTTTTATATTTTTTGCTAAATATTAAATAAATGAATTGTTACTCATTGGGATTACTGACTAAGTAAATAAATAGTCAGGAGTTATCGAGAACACGGTGACGATTCCGTTCTGGAATGATTGGAGTCGGTTCAGAGCATAACAATAGAATTACGTTTATCTTTGACTAGCGGCCCGCCCTTGCTTCGCTTCAGTTTATGTGAGTTTTCTGTAACACCCGTATATATAGTAAACCATTTTATTGTAAACTTTCGTGAGTAATTATGTAACCTATAGTGAAAACCGCATGAAAATTCATCCTGTGTATTTTGAGGTTATCGCGAACATACAGACACACAAACACGGCGGCGGACTTTACTTTATATTATGTAGACTAGTGATTTCTGTTTAACTCTGGTTATTTACATACATACATACATAAGCTCACGCCTTTATTCCCAGAGTGGGGGAGGCAGAGCTATAGAATTACTAACTGTAAAAACTTGTCCATAATTCTGTAGCCACATTTTGCACAATTAGGCTAAGACGTTTATTTAAATTAATAAACATTAATATGATGTTATTATACGAACTCGTATTATAACATCATGTTATAATACGAGTACGTGTACGTGTTAGGTATAATATACTCGCTTCTGCCAGCGACTTTGTCCTATTTAAATTAAGTAATACCTAAATACACTACAATACAAAACTTTTATTCGGTATAGGTATACAAAAATGGTAGCCTATGTAGTCATTACGGGTAAGTAAAAGCTAATTAAACTCCAAATCAGTCCAGCCGTTTTAGCTAAGGAGTAACAAACTAACAAACATATGTAGGTGCTAATTCATACACGTATACATATACAAACTTTCGCTTTCACAATATCAATATGATGAAGAAATTAAACACCATTCCTCAAATACCTATAGGTGTGAATTAAAATTTTGGCAGATAAAATCATCCCGTAATTTAATTTTTATTTCATTTCGATAAATTACACGCGTTAATGCCTACTGTGCCTTAAATATATCACGATAAAATTGATAAAGTACCAACTTTCTTAACAGCTGTCGTTCAGATAGCAATAAAGATAATCAGAAAAAATAGGTAGGTAAAAATAGTGTTGACGGCACGATTGTAGGAATAAACCCAACCATCCACAAATAGATGCAGATTATGGTGTTTGTCCATTCTCGGCAAATGGAGATTACGATAGCAATGCTTGGCTAGGGATAAAGGGAAGTGAGGGCAATAAAGTATTTCTTACAGCACACGGTCAGTAACCTTCTTATTACATATCTCTTTGTGTAGTAGACAGGTACTCTGTTTCATCATTTACTACATAAAGATCATCGCTCTGTTTTCAATAGCTATTAATTTATTGAAAAGGATTAGATAGAAATTGCCTACTTAAATGATTTAGGTTCAGATTAAGGAAATATTAATAATCAGCTTCAGCTGGAATATACGAGTGTCGTACCTGTCACAGCTCTTCAAAATCGTTTGTTAATAAGTAATATCTTGCTTCGTTAAAATGTAATACTCCCTCCTTTCTAATGGCGTAAATACTTCGTTATTTTCAAATTGAAGGCTACGTTATTCTTTGTTAAAAAGGTTTAATCATAAATGTTCTATCTACAATATGTATAGAGCTACAAAATATTTAATAAACTACAGTTTTAATTGAAAATTATTCAGTAATTTGAAGAAATAAGGGTTGACTATTTTGGATTGCAATGGCTCTTTTTTCATCAGGTTGTGCCCGTTGATGTTTTTTGGTTTCGAAACCTTAAACGTCGAAGACAAAAAAGCATCTAATAAAATAAAATACATACTAGTAATCTTTCGATTGAATTCGGTAGTTAGCGAAAAACAGAACGATTGCATTCTGTATCTTTCGCTTTTACTGCGCATAAGTCTGAACAATGCAGGAAATGCATAATAATAATACCCAGGCAACTCATTCCGCACTAGCCCGAGTCATTTACTAAACAAAACCCTTTGTCTCTCTCTCACGTTGTCCTGCTTTTTCCACTTGTGGGCTGACCTTAACCCTCATGTTTGTCACAACATTCAATAAAACATGCAATGAAAATTTCAAAGCTCGTGTATTCAAATTTGGATGAGGAAAAAGGGTACTACGAATTCATCACGCATTTATTTTCAGAATTTGATCAATCTTTCACGTTGTGCGGGGCAAGGTTCGAATTCATTATCCTTTGTTTGTTTAGTGAACTTCCCAAAAATTGAGGTAAACGTGTCATTTAAAAATATAATAGGTACTACTAATTTTTATTTTTTTTACATTGGATGTTTGGAATTGTTGTCTTCAAGGTATAACCGATTTAAGGCGATTTCGATGAAACGCAGCTAGTGTATAATAATACACTGGATTAATAATACTTTTTATTCGAAAAAGTTTGGTTAGCCGTTAAACTCTAACGAGTTTTACGTGGTCAAATTTGCGGGCAACCGATAGTTTAAAACACATATCTTGTTTATCTATAATTTTCTGGTTTGTAGGAAAATACAACGAAGCGTGTACATAGAAGTAAGTGTAATTGAATCGATCCATCCGGCACAGTGATGGATGAATAGATTCCCCAAGAGACCGATATGTATGAAAGTTATACTCATACATCTGGCTCATGCATTTGGAGTTTAGCATTTTGTAAAAATCTACACTAAAAACTAAATTCTGGGGCTCTATTTCACTTGTTTAACCCATCTTCCTTCTTTACCATTGTCATATCTTTACATAGTGTAAATCAAAGTCGCTTCTTGCCGTTTGTCCCTCCCTCCGTATGTAAGCTTAGATCTTTCAAGCTACGCAACGGATTTTAACGCGGTTTTCATTAATACGAGTATATAGAGTGATTCAAAAGGAAGAATTTGTTGTATGACAAATTCTACATTATGTACGGGTATTACTTAAACTGAAGCGAAGCAAAAGCGGGTCGCTAGCTTTAAATAAAAAGAACTATAACGTCAAAAATATGATTATAAATAAGATAAAACGGTTGAAAATAGGAACAGAGCCTATCCCGTGTTCATGTTTATACTTAAAGAATATTTTTTAAGAATTGCCGTAAAAAAGCAATTCAGTTCGAGGAACAATATTCACATTAGAAGGCTTAATATAATAATATATGTTTTTACAGTATCAATTGCCTATCGAACGGGTGTGTGTTCAGTTGTTTGCTGCTCGTAACAGCGGAGCGTCCGCGGGCTGTTAACCGTGACCTACATTTTTTGCGGCATCCATTCGTTTATATAATATTCTATGTTTACCCAAACTTTATTATGTTTACCGAAATACACTGGGAGTAATATAATATCTTTATAACTACTATATTCATGTTTAACGGGTAAAACGTACGTACATGCGAACTAACTTCAAATTGGATTTAAACAAAATAAACGGATTCTACTCTGTGCACAAAACCTTACGAAGTTAAGAATAAAAATGCGATTGTGTGTTTATTTCGATCACGGTACAGTCAACGCCATAAATATGTTTACACTTAAGTGCCTCGTCACTTTACCCGCTATGACAATTTCAAATGGCAGTTTAAACATGACGCTAAATAGACAAGGTACTAAAGTGTAAACATATTTATGGCGTCGACTACATCGTTTCAACCTGACGTTGCCCGTTAACAGGCGTAACAGTTTCCAACGGATTATGTTAGAAGAGTTCTACAGTAAAGGCAAGTGAGATACAAACAAGGCCGCAATTTGATGTATTTTAATTAGCTACAATGTACCAACCAATACACTTTTGATTAAAGTCCATTTAACTCGGCCGGGCAGACGTGTCGGTCCCCACGAGCGACGCGGGGCCTATCTGGTCCAACACAACCAAACAAGATACATATACTATATATAAAGGATGCGTAATATGTTTGCCTTGTGTAATAATGTTTACGATACGAGCGTCGTCGATAAACGAGTCGTATCAATCGCACTACGCTGCCGGATCAGCCCGCGGTCGTAGAACCTGACCGATTTACTCACAAATAGTCAATTTAATAACTAAGTTCCCTGCTTGCAGGTTAATGAGGCTTTCAAATATTAATCAGAAAACCTAGGCTTTTAATAATTACCGGTTCAAATTGGTTTGCGAGCGAACTCTGTGAAAATCAATGGAGCAATAAAGCAATGGAAGCTGTCGGCTGTGACGCGCGGAAATAAATTATAACAGTACTTAATTGGTATTTATGAGATTGTCTATTACTTTCTGATGTAACGTGCAATGAGTAATATCTATCTGATAGTCACGGGACTACCACTATTGCAATATCTGCACTGTACACTGCGAACACAATGTTCGCGCGTGCATTATTATCCTAACCTACATAATAATCTGTCCATCCTATACACTTATAAGCACGAATAGAAGGTAATAATGCAATATAATCTATCTATCTATTATCCATAGTTTAGGATACAAAGCCATACTCGTCCTTATAATGGAAAACGAAAAGATGTCATTAAAATAAATATACGTCAGTGGAAAATCTCCACAAATTAAATTCTAAACTAAGTTATAGGCTAATTGTAACGTTAAAGACTGTATCGTTTAGTATAAATACATACAAAACCTAGTCTAACTTTTGACATCCGTATTATTTTGAATTACAATGTTGTGAGGATATGATCTGAAGGTGTTTTTTAACCATTTCATCTGATATAATATGGTTAACTTTTGTGTCTTAGAGACTTTATGATGCTTTCAAAATCGTCCCTAAAATATATTTCGGACAAGCCTATTGAGCTCAATTTGAAGTATTTCAGCAACTCCTAAAGCACAATTTTAAAATGCAATAGGTTGGTATGCAGCCAAAACATGTTAACTAAGTGTCCCCTTCATGTTTACCCGAATAAGCATCCTCAGAATAAATATGATAGATTTTTACTTTCACACAAAAGCGACTTTTTACGTAATGTTTTGGTTTCCCATCAATATCTGGTGCGAGCGGGAGGAGGGAGACTAACCAAAGGTCTCAGCCAGACCCAAGCACAATGGACAATCGTGGCGTCCAACCATCGGTAAAACACGTCGATAGAAACGCTTCTTAATAGTTATAATAGATGTCAAAGTCGGAGTTGTAATGAGTAATATGCCATATTCTCAAAATGGCCACCGCCCATCGCCATCCATGCCATTTTTTTAACAAAAAGAAATGAAAGGGAATGCTCAGATGTTTTACTTTGGGATTCATGTGTAATTATGGTTTGCGTAGAATGATAATTTTTTTTGGTTACGTTGTCTAGCTCGCAAACAGTAAAATTTATTTTGCTATTTGTCCACTTTCATTAACATCACTCAGATGGATTCGTTAAATTTTGACTAAACCATAATGCCTCAAGTCGAGCCCGTAGGATGAAATGTGTACCTAATAAAAGCACTAATTAAACACATGTACAATTTAATCTAAAAAATACTTTAGGAAAGAAAGACGACTACGTAAAGTTGTATTTATACTAAACGATACAGTCTTTATAATATAACCAGGATCAAAGTACCCTAAAAAGGTTGCTGTTAGAAAGTTGCATAATATTTAGGTACTCACAATATATTTTTAAACGTACAGATTGTATTTTCTCGAAAAGTAACTACGCTTTTTGAGATAAGGCTCTCTTTTGTTTCATGTGCGATATGTAAAGTATGTTTTAACAAGTGATTCATATAATATTGGAATGTAACGTACCTACATATCGCTAAAATAAGTAAAAATGAATTGTATTTTTCGTATATAAATACTCAATTGAACTTCTTTCATAACCAGCTAGCGGTTTCAGCCCTTTAAAAACGACTTCAAAAAAGGAGTAGATTCCCTGTTCGATTGTATACAGCTCTTTGTTTTAAGTTACATTGTTAACCATACAAAACAATTACCGATGAACAGATATTAAATCATTATTCCCGGGCGCGGCAAACGGAAACACTTCTGCAAAGTATCAATAGTTGCCCGGGGGCCTGGAATCCCTGTTTACCCAAACGGTTATGCCGCAAACTCCGTTCGGATGAAGGGCTTTCATCTATTGACAAGTAATTAACTACCTATCGCGTACTCGTGCAAACAGAAGCCAAACCATCCAAACAGGCCTATTTATCAAAGTCACGGAATATAAGCATCTCTGACGCAATAAGGATGTTTTACGCAAAATGTTTCAAAGCATTACAACATTTTTTACAAACTTTCGATGACGTGTAAATGAACTCGTGTTTGCTTAACCCAATTTTAACCAGTTGATTCAAATGTGTCTTGAATCGCGAAAAAAAGTAGTTTGCTCTCTTTACGGAGCAACAGGATTCCTAGTAAGAGGATTGGTAAAAACTAGAAATTTGCACGATGAATAACAAAATAGATTCATCATGCTTCATGATCATGACCTTTGCTACTGATTACTTGTTCAAAGTATATCCGGAAAGGATTTGTATAATTAGTACTTACAAGATAAAGCTATCGTGTGGAATGATTGTAATGAAGGCTAATTATGTTTTTGAACGTCAATATGATTCATGATCGGATTAAAGATTAAACCAACAGTTCATTCTATGGAGTTTTTCGTTCCGTGAGACCTAGGTCGTGTTCGGTTCTGAATGTGATGCCTGTTGCAGGCGTGGCGCACGCTACGCGCGCCGAAACTACGTCAGTCATATAAAGTCTGACGTTAAAAAAGTGTTTCGAATACTATCACGTTTGGAAAAAAAGCCAAGACGCTTTGAGCCAATTGCCTATATTCTTAATGTGCCTCTATACATCATCATTTTATGCCTCATCCATATCCTATCAACTTCGATTGTGAAACTGCATCTGTCTCAACCAAGAGCCCTATTTTTAAATTCTGCGTCGCCCAAGAATGACGATGTGTTAAGATGTGCGCTGCGTTTGGCGCGTCTCTTAATTGAATAATTACAACAAAACTTGTAACAGTACGAGTATTAGAGCTCTTAAAAACACTATTAATATACTTTTTTTACGACTGTAAATATTGTATTTCAATTTTTGTTTTGTACAATACAATGTTTATACAAAGTCAGATATACCCGCATAAGAGCTTATAAGACCGAGTAAGAGAACACAAACCGAAGTGCGTTTTAAGAACTAAATACTGTATTGTATTTTAAAAACAAAACAATTCGATAACAGGGCCCGAGGAAAGCGTCAGGTTCCTATAACATAAAATACTCCGAAATTACTTCATCACTGATGGAAAATTGTGTTTAGCAGATACAGCCGCGACCTGGTCAGATCATCGGTCCACATTGGAGATAATTTTGTTCAACTATTCTGTAATGAGGCCACATTACGAGGGCTGCTACTTAGGTAACCGGAATCCAGGATTCCAACATTTTTAAACGCTATATCTGACCTCCATGGTAAAATTTGAACTTTTTTTAATACTGGCCGCTATATATTTTTTTTCTTATGTACGCTAGTCTTTTGTTTTTGGCGGGTTTAAATTTTAATCTCGCTGCAAGAATGGAACTCACTCGTGAAAATATTCGTGCTATGATTTATTACGATTTTCGGCGTGGTTTAACGCAACAACAGTGCATAGATCAACTAACTTCGACTTTTGGTGATGAAGCTCCATCCAAAACTACTGTGTATCACTGGTTTAGTGAGTTCAATCGTGGACGTAGTATGCTCAGGGACGAAGTTAAGGATGGTCGCCCGAAATCGGTCGTTGTACCACAAAATATTGAAGCTGTGCGAAAACTTATAATGCATGACCGTCATGTTACGTATCGCGAGATAGAGGCGACTATAGGCATATGTATGACGAGCATTAATAAGATATTACATGAACACTTAGCTGTGAAAAAAATTTGTTCGCTTTGGATCCCGCACAACTTAACTAAGGATCAAAAAGAGGCTCGCGTCGAATGGTGCAAGGAAATGTTGAAAAAATATAACCGTGGTGACTCAAAAGCTGTTTATAATATCTACACAGGTGACGAATCCTGGACCTATGCGTATGATCCCGAAACTAAACAACAATCAACGGTGTGGGTGTTTCAAAATGAGCCGAACCCTACGAAAGTAACTCGTGCAAAAAGCACCTTGAAGCAAATGGTGGCCTGCTTTTTTGGTATTAATGGCCATGTGGCTACAGTGCCCCTAGAGAATCGTAAAACGGTTAATTCGGAGTGGTACACGACCATTTGTTTGCCGGAAGTATTTGAAAAAATACGGAAAAACAACCAGCGACGGAGAATCATTCTGCACCATGATAACGCCAGCTGTCATACATCACGTGAAACGACTCGATTTTTGGAAGGTCAAAATATAGAATTAACGGGTCATCCACCTTACAGCCCTGATTTGGCACCCAATGATTTCTATTTATTTCCAAATGTAAAGAATAAATTACGTGGTCAACGATTTTCGACCCGTGAAGATGCCGTCGACGCGTTCAGACAGCACGTTTTGGAGATACCTCAGTCAGAGTGGAAAAAGTGCTTTATAAATTGGTTTCAACGTATGCAAAAGTGCATCGATTATCACGGAGAATACTTCGAAAAACAATAAAACCATATTTAGCCATGTACGTTTGTTTATTTTTTCTATTCCGGTTACATAAGTAGCAGCCCTCGTATTACTTGCGTAAAGAAGTGAACAAGCCAGAAAAACACTGGATAAGTGCGAGTCGGACTCGCCCACCGAGGGTTCCGCACATGACATTGTAAACTTCTAACTGAATTCAAAATTTGGACGACAGTTCCTTGCATAAAGACCCTGTTTTTTGATTTAATTTAATTACTTAAAAAAGTATTTTTTTCAGACTTTTCCCTATACCTGTGTATAAGACGGTATTATGTGTCAAATTGTATAGTTTTAGGTCAACGGAAAATACCGTATAAAATTTGTTTCCCTTGAGAGTGTCGAAATATAAGGTGAGGTTGACAAGAGCGTCAACGGGGAAAGGACTGTAGGCTTGAGTATATGATTTTTATTTCAACTCGATACCTCCACGCGTTTCCGAGATAAAGGGTTTTGACAGGCGGACGGACGGAAGAACAACAAAGTGATCCTATAAGGGTTTTAGTTTTTTCCTTTTAAGGTACGGAACCCTAAATAACGAAAGCGGCGCCGTTTTGTCCCGTGTTAGTAGTACCACTAGCACATGCTTGGCAAGGGCTGTCGAGGATGACAGGCTTGAAAAATAACGTATTCGAAGAAGCATGAATTTACAGGTATTGCAATATTTATAATTCTAATAATCGTTAAGCCGCGTCACTGGCCTGTCCGTATTGATATAACAAATCTAAATCAAGGTCAAATCAGTGGGTTCGTAGTAACGCAAGGCAAACTTTGTGCTGGGTTGTCCGGATCCCTGAATGACCGGCTCGTCGGTAGATAAAATATCCCTTTATTTCTAGCTGTAAGCTTCGCTGGCGACTGATACGGTCCGGAACGGGAACGGTTCACTTTACTTGTTTTTTATTTCCACTGAAATAACGAGTTACAAACTATTTTCAGGACTTTAAGAACTAGTTTTTCTGTATCCTGGCCAACATCTTATGCAATGATTGGTTTTTCAGTATTATCGGAACACACCATCTGATTGATGTTTTTCATTGATGTTGTTAGTAAGAATTTTTTATCCTGGAAGATTATAACGTTGCCGAGAAAACGACCGAAAAGTATTTACATGATAAAAATGGTGCGTAATATTTTCGTGTAATAGCATAAAATAAATATCAGTCTACATGAACATCAAACGCGCCTACATATTACCAACATAGGCGTATGTTGTACCTATGTCCCATTGTGTTCGGAAACTCGTGTCAACCTTCGGTGGCCGGCGGGCGGGCGGCCGCGGAGTGAGGCCGCCACCGACGTCATACTCTAACCGGGCCATTTGTTCAATACCCCTTTGCTATAGCAACATAAAAAACCAAGCGTATCCTTGATTCCGAGCTTCAATTAGGTATACTTTGACGTCACGGCCTATCAAATATTCATGAGTTTGACTTTGTAACAACTTTTGCGCTAAGAGAGTGGTTATGTTAGCAGTTATTTTTAATCGGTGTGACGAAAACGAAATCATATTTTAAGGTAAAGTTTAGCGTTTGTTCCATAATCAGCCCACCACTCACGTGTTACAAACGAGAACTGTTATTGGCGTTTACTTTTAATTAAAAATGATTCCGAAACTTTACACGAAAATAATGTGCGCGAATATAGTGTCAAGATTGTTTAAATGAGTTAAATTGCGAGGGTCCTAATAGCTTTCCAGTACTAAGCTGGAAACAAACAAGAGCTAGGTCACACGACTAACTTTCCATCTGGGCTCGCACGGGGACTGAAAATACCGCATGGCTTAACACAACACTAATTACCTAAGTAAAGTTAAGAACTTAAATACCGTAGTCTTAAATTTCGAGCCAATAATAATGAAGAAAAAAAAAACAAAACCTATATTTTATTTAAATTTATTTATATACTTTTTATACGATTGCTATTTTCCTTGTTTTTTAAAGTCGAATTTGTAGATAAATATTACAAAAATATTCAATACTGGAGATGAGCCGTACTAGGCCAATCGCGTACTGAGTCTTTCGAGTACGCACCCACAAAAAAGGACTAAATCCAAAGACTAGTGCCTTGAGTATTTAGAAACGCAGGTTTTTGAGTATTTCAGAGTTTCCAATAGGTATTTAAGAATGAATTAAGAGTTTTGGCTCGGTACACGGACGTTGACGTTCGGCCCGGGTTTATGCGAGTGTTGAGTTCGAGAGTAGTATATTAATCATTTATAATAATATACATATATTATTATATTATAAATGATTATTGTCATGTGCGGACCCTAAGGATAATTTTCTTACATGAAGTACTTTGTATACACCCTTAATATTGTAATTTTGTATACACCGCGATCTACATATCCGCGTCCCGAGTCGCCTAAATACTCGATAAGCGTTATTTGTACGTGCAAGCAGAAACCTGCAAGTAAATACGGCTCACCTCTATACAATACATTGAGACTTAAATATGAAACATTAAATAATTAATAATATTAGTCACGGCATATTTTTGAGACTTTATCCGCTGCTATTCTCCTTTTATTGTTTCTGTTTACAGAGCAAAATGGATCGCTCACATTATTTTTAAATAATTTGTTAAGGTTTTAATTGATAATTAAGGTGA